>BLKR01008129.1:0-25355 GCA_011170035.1 Teleogryllus occipitalis
GTCAAATAAAGGTTCTCGAAAACTAGACAGTTTTCTGTAAAAATGAGCACAGAATTCGGCATTTTCAGAAACGCTCAAACGCAAAAAAAAAAGTCTCCAAACTTTTTGTTTTAATATTTCTAATAGATAGTGCTAATTGCATTGTTTCGTATGTAGTAAAGTTAATTTTGATGTATCCTTTTGACAAATTACACAAATATATTTTTTTATATCTCTATCGCCGTTAATGGCACATTTCCATCGCTTTTATACATTATTACACTTGTGAGTACAAGTACTTCAAATGAATTCCAATGAAATTTTTCGTAAACAATAGATTCCTGTGAAAAGATGCTACAAAAAATGAGATAAAATAAAATAAAATATTAAAATTATGTAAATTAATAATTCATTATAATTTCATTCTTTTTTAAACTGTATTTTCAATATGTAATTTCAATTTCTGTTTAGATTATAGTATAACATGTATATTTGCAATCGCTAGTAACCTCATCGTTGATGGCACTTTAAATAAAATACATTACAAAAAAGAGCTACAAATTTCGCATTCAAGCTTAATTGCCATTTTCTTTACAACGGCTTCAAATTTTGCGATGAAATTCTCTATTTAAGACGAGGTTTTACTCTTCTTTAATATTCTTGAAGTAATATTTCGATTGTACTATTAGGAATGCAAAATGTTTAGAAAATGTCAAAAACATGTATTTTGGGCGGCGATAGATGACAGCTGGCAAGAGAGTGGGGCAAGACCTTACTTCCAGGTCACCAATAAAATTACAAAACTTTACTACGAGAAGGTATGTGCCATTCTGCAGCGCCACTAGTTGTCAGGGCCCGACAATAAATTTTTTGTACCAAAAACTCGCCATTTTTTTACGCAGCTTTACATAACTTCCTCTGTACTACGCATATTACTCCGTATATACGTATGTATTACGAAACAGTAAAAACACTTGACCTTAAAAAATAAAACAACTAATTATGGAGAACACAATTTATTTTTTGTGGGAGAAATCTTTATCTGCAATATTGTATTTGTAGGAAAATGTCGAAAAAATTCATTTTTTAAAAATGTTTGAAAATCAAAAGTTAATAGTAGAGTCTTTCCTACGGCACCTATAGAAGTCACTCTATTCTAATATGAAATTGAAAAAAATTGGAACCATTTTTGAGAAAGTGGTATGGCAAGTTTAGATTGCGACCACCGTTAATTTTTAGAAGACCACGTTCGTTTTTGTTTTGTATGAATTCTATTACCGTCAATTGTCTCAATTCATAACTAATAAATATTACTCGAGTGCCCACTGCGTATCAAAACCAGAACTACCTGCGTGTGAGGTGAATAAATTTGACACGGACATTTCGAAGAAAATTATGTAAGTAATGTTTCAATTTAGACATTTATAAAAAAAAGTTTTGATTAATGTACATAAATTGCTAACGTTCTATGGAATGTTATTGTTCGGAATTTTGTAAGTTACCTTTTATTTTCTCGTATACATCCGTATATACAAGAGTAATATACGTAGTATAGAGAGTCATGTAATGCAGCGGAAAATTGATTTAGATATTTCAAATGAAATACACGTATTAGGGTCCCCTGATACCGATGAAATGTTTTTCGACGGACGGACGGACGTCCGTCTGTCCATCCGTCGGTCGTTCCGCCTTTAAAAAAAAATATTTATTTGACAGAGTGAGCTGATTATACAACGCTCAGGCATATGGCTTTTCAGTTGTTAGGACCGAGCATTTTCAGACGAAAATATGGGAAGGGGGTTGCTGCGGC
Organism: Teleogryllus occipitalis; assembly: GCA_011170035.1. Taxonomy (NCBI): domain Eukaryota; kingdom Metazoa; phylum Arthropoda; class Insecta; order Orthoptera; family Gryllidae; genus Teleogryllus; species Teleogryllus occipitalis. Next base: position 1,790 of record BLKR01008129.1, read on the forward strand.
CAGCTCCCATTAAACATAGATTGAAGTAGTGCGAATGATAAAGTGGAGGAATACATATTGTTGACTTTTTATGGGAGGACTAAGTCGGTCCGCCTGTCCGTCTGCCTGCCCGTCCGTCTGTCCGTCTGGCTCTCTGTCCTTCTGCCCGTCCGTCCGTCATTCCGTCCGTCTGTCTGTCGTTCTGTCCGTCCGTCCGTCCGTCTGTCCTTCTGTCCGTCTGCCTGCCCGTCCGTCTGTCCGTCTGGCTCTCTGTCCTTCTGCCCGTCCGTCCGTCATTCCGTCCGTCTGTCTGTCGTTCTGTCCGTCCGTCCGTCCGTCTGTCCTTCTGTGACACTCTTAGCGCTTGAAGCACACGTACGATCTTTTCCAAATTGAAGAAACCGCTGTCCATTTGACTCTAGTTGAAGCTCCAAGATTTTGAAAAACATTCTTTAAAATTTTGATGTACTTTATACACAGCGCTCCAGACATTCTCAAAATTTTCTCAAAAACAGCTTCAAATATTTTCTTAACATTTCTTTAAATTTCTTTCTCTTATAAAGGTGGCATAGGTCCGATTTACACGGTTCACTCCGGAGTTTCGAAAATTGCAAAAGTTGTTTTGGCATAAAATTGATGATAGAGACTTTTCCTACACATGAAATATGTTCTCCGTAATTATCTCTTTCATTAAGGTCAAGTAGACTTTTAGGTACTTTTTTATGCACTTTTCCGCCACCAGAGCCCGGCAATGAATTTTTTTCGACGAAAATCCGTCGTTTTTTCGCGCAGCATTACATAACTTTCTCTATACTACGTATATTACTTCGTATATACGGACGTATACGCGAAAGTAAAAAACCTTGTTTACTATGTCCCATGCAGTTTGTCCCAATGTCCCAGCATAATGTCAAATGCTAATTACGCAGCACATGATCTACGCGCGTGGGGTCACGTAAACAGCGCGTTCAAATTCTAAAAGTGGGACTTCGCAGCGTCCCCACAATAATTAAAGGGACGTTGGGACAATTTACTTCAAAGCGAGAACTCTCACACTTCAAGCGAGACGACTGGTCTCCTTAATTCAACTTCCAATTTAATGTGATCAATTACGCATTGTCACGGCTTCAGGCATTGTCGTTCCGATGAGCGCAACCACAGAAACGACTGGTCTCCTCCTTGACACAGCAGAGCAGTAATAAAAGGTGTCATAAGTCGGACAACGATCGCTAACAGATATCCACGAGAACCTCACTGCAAAATGGAAGTGATTCTCTACAGCAAAAACGGAGGGAACTGCATGTCGGGAGGTGGCGATGCCAAGGCACAAGTACTAAACATCCGCACAATTTCCTTGCAGGAATCAAAGCACTACACTCACTGCATCCTGTTTGGACAGTTAGCGGACTTGCCAATTATGCAAATGCAACACAATGATGATGTGTTAATCATGATAATTGACCTAACGATAACAAATATTTACAAAGGCTTACTCTTGTGGAGAGACAAACACACTGTTCATTCCAACTCTGCTCTGTGCATTTATGAAAACGAACACATGAAACCGACGTCAAGAAAGAACAAGAAGTCATTTATAAAATCCAGTCTTCGCAACTGGAGAACGAAGCTGCCCCCAAAAGCGACTACGTGGAGATGCTGGTGTGGGAGCAAATGTGCTCTGCGAAGGCAGCCGTCGCTCGGGAGGAGGTGGCGGAAGAGGCGCCCTTTCCGGAGGGCGAGAGGGCGGAGGGCGCAAGGGCCGGAGGGCGCTGGTGGACGCGCGCCGCTCGCCGCCTCCGACGTAGAGGGCGCTCTGGGCGAGGCGCCGTCTGGTGGCGCTTTCTGCTCTGCTGCGGCAGCGCAGGCAACCATGAATGAAACTCGGCACCGATCTAGCACCATTCATTTTACGCATAACACGTCACAATAATCAACGTACTTTTTTTTCTGATTAAATGCCTTGAAACAGTATTGTGCACATGCAATCAGAATGCAAGTGGAAGTGAAATTTTTCCCTTTCATAATTATACTTCTACTTAATAACAGTCAAAAACCCGATATCAAGTTCATATTATTGTAAAGTCACTATTTCTATAATTGTACTTTTAAGTAATGGCGGAGAAGATGTTGTATATAAATAAAAATATCAAATAAATGTTAACTGTTTTATTTAATAGTTTGAAAAAAAAACGTAGGAACCTCATCTGAATAGTTTTGCTAGTCACAAATCCTCTTTTTCATTCTTGAGAATGTATTCATTATAATCATGTTAGGCCATAAGATCATTGCCAGTGTTCCAATAAGATCTTTACCAGTTATCAATTCATCCTGCGAAATTCGGTTGCCATCTAACAATGTGAAGGTTACAGGTCTATCAAATGAGGGAAACGTAAATTCCAAAATTTTGTACACTAAATCTACTATAAAACGTGAGCAATCTATGTCAATCAAGTTAAACTTCTTTTAATAAAATTCTATATTAAAATATTAGTCACACAGTTTTATTCATAGTGTCCGTGTCAAGTATATTCATCTTTCTGTTTTTGATTTCCAGTGGACACTGAAGTTTTTATATTAGTTATGCAATGAGAGAATTGACGGTAGTAGAATTCATACAAACCAGAAAATAACTTTGTATCGAAAATTTTGGTGGTCGCATTGTAGCACTTTGCAACTAGCGCTATTTTTTAATTTTTTAAAAATCTCTCTCTTTTACATTGTTTTTGAAAAAAGGCACAAAAAATTTCAAACTTATTCAAAAATTTTGAGTTAATAATGAAAATTGGCCACATGCAATCTTACCGCGTCTGGCTGTATTCTTATAAAAATATTACAGAAAAATTGTGTATTTGAGGGAATTTTGAAAATGAAAATTTAAAATATAATTTATCTCTGATCATAAAAGTAAATGTAAACATGAATATTTCAATCTTCGGTAGCAATTGTAATACGAATTATTTTCTCTTGATGTGTTGTGACCTTTCTAATATTTCCAGATTTTCGTATCAATCTGACTCGCTTGAAGTTTGGTGTAGTCTGGTGTCACGGATTATTTATTGCCTTTCTTCCAACCTCAAGTTGGTGCGCCTATGTGGTGAGTTAATAGTCTATTCCAGCCTCCAGTTGGTGCGCCACTGTGGCGAATTAATTAACAAGCCTATTCACACCTCGCGTTGTGTTGCTAATGTGACAAATTCCATTTATTCCTCTCGTTGGGCTGTCAATCTAACAATTTGACTCCTTCCACTATTATTATATACGTTAATATATTGGGTGCCAATGTAACAAAATCGTCTCCTCCCTATTAAATACGTTAACAGCCCGTTTGCTAGCTAACTTTTCGTAATTCTGAAGATTTATGGGGTCGTGGATTTGTGATGGGCCCTGTACAGGGTTTGAAACGTAATACTCATGCAACGCGCGCGAGGGGCAGCGTCTAACTACCATAAGTCACAACACGTCATTGAAAGGGTTTTATCGATAAATACGATTGTGTTCATCTTGCTTTATTCTATCACGACTAACTGATTCTCTCGTTCTTAAAGTACCAACAATGAACACATAACAAAAAAATACTCTTCAATAGCATACATAAAAAATTCACTTGACATAAAAACAAAGAAAAAACATTCACTCTGCAACTTTACAAAAAAAGTCTCATTCACACCGAATGCGCATTCTGCAATACCAACTTATTGACTTTTAATTTGTACCAATTTAACATGACTTGATCTTGGACAGAAATGCGTTTTTGCAGCAATCAAAATAAATCAATCGTGTCACTTCCCTGTCAGTTGGTTCGGCGTCGCGGCACGCAGCGCAGGTCACGTTCGTTGTCAGCCAACAATTTGCACACCCTCAGTGCGCAATTACCGCAAAGCTCCAGCTACCATATCAGGGATCATTTCACAGCGCGAAGCTTACACAATTCGGGAAAAGCGCCAAATATTCTGCGTAAACGCAACGCAAAGTTCCCGCTGAATGTTTAAAATCACGGCGCGTAGATGCACTATGTCCTTTTACAAAACAAAACTTCGCTTGCACTTCCCTTCAATATTCAGACGAGATCGCGTAAAATTCGTGTTATTAAACACGATACAAATATCCGCCTACTACTGCTTCAGGCCGCAATCACAAAAAAAAAAAACAACTATTATCCCGCATTGCCACTATTTACTAATTATGCGCCACTATTTGCCAATACATGTGCACGTTTTTTTATAAAGTTCGTGCGCCATTAAGATTAAAATAAACTGTTTTTTCAAACTATAAATTCCGAACAATCATAAAAATGCAGTGTATAAAACGGACCTCCCGTTCACACACCGCTCGAAACTTTCTCTCCTTGTTGGGCATTGTTGTCCTCCGCTTATATGGTTTTTCCCTCAACAAAAGCAGATCACCCGCGTAATGCGCCGAACATCATAACGAAAAGTATTTCTTCTTTTCATTTATTAACGTTTACCTGCGTTATCATTGCCTCTATATTATGTCCGAAATTTCTGTGATAATTGTCATATTGTCTTCTTCGCCTCTCAGCGCCTTATTTAAATAAAATATTACAATTCGCCGCTCGTCGTCTTATCATGATGTCACGACAATGTGTCTCTTGTTTCATGTCTTTTCTAAATAACAATTTTAACACTTAATTTTGATTTCGCCTCCTAGGCGTCCTCCAAAATTGTGACTACTCTCAAAAATTTCTATAATTTTTGGCTGTTTTGTTCTGCCAAATCTTAACCCGATCCCTTTAGACGTTCTCTTACTATTTATGAAAAACACAATTCGTAATTTGCTTCTTCTCTGCAACAATGGCTTCTATATGCTCTTTTTTACTAAACTGAGATGCACGATTACTAAAATTCTCGAATTAAGCAAACCCCAGGTCCGATTTTGTTGATTGTTGTTTCAAATGATTTCTAAAATTGTGCTTTATCAAATGTTCACGCTATGCTTCCCATTCCTCCGCGCATTCATTTAATTTAGAAAAAATGTTCGTGCGCGGCGCTGCTGTCATTTGCCTCTTTGGGTATAATTTATTTCATTTGTAGGGATTTTTTTTTCATTCAAAGGAAATACTTATTTGGTTGATGAATGTAAATCATTACACTGGCCCAAAATTTTCTTTTCGGAAGAAAAACTTCTTTGCTTCTTCTGGACGCGCAAAATCAAATTCTCTGCGCTGTAAGGACAGCTGAAACCACGGCAATTGCACGAGGTTCTCTATTCTCTGCGAGTGGAACTATACCATACAGCGTCTCTCGCACCCAAGCTTCCTTCTTCTATCTTGCCAATAATCTTCTTTGATGTGACGATCGGTCATTGTCTGTTGAACACCACCATGCTATGTGAGTCTTGGTCTACCTCCATTTCTGTGCATTGGCACTTGCCACCTCAAAATTTTTAATGGCCATCTTCCCTCCGACATTCTTCTAAGGTGCCCGTACCACTTTAACCTTCTCATTTCTATTGTATCCGTTATATCCGAAATGACACCGATTTCCGAATCTTTAAGTTTTCCTCAATGCTATTTGAGACCTCCCACACATTAATACCATACACATTCCCACTCTGCTCCTAACTTGTCAAGGTTTCTATATATCTATAATAAATATATATTCCCGAAACCCCTTCTAAATATACCTTCCTTAAATTATACAAATAAATAAGCCCGTACGTAATCATTTACACGGTTGCGAAGCACCATTCTAACAAATTTCTTTGAAGTCGTGGGTAGGCGAACCGACCCTATACAGAGAATCTAAAATAATAATATTACTGCTTTGGAAGAGGTATGAGTTCAAATTTATTCGTATTTTGCTGGAATAATAGCGTCGGAAATAACTCGTAAGTTTTATAATTAAAATCAAATAACTTCATTCTGAAATGTTGGCGAGAATCTTCTCGCTACTTGTAACTAATTTAACAAATAACAACAAACAAAATACATGTAAAACAATTTTCACAATTCTAACAATAATATTTACAATTAATTTTCTTTGTTTTCACCAATCAAAATTTTCACCATTTAGCAGGTGCACTTTGTTAATTTATTAAATACATCAATTAATTTAATCCTTAATAAATTTATGCATAGCCATGTTCTCTCAAGACCTTAAAATATAATTACAATCATGGTCTTGTTATAATCTGGAAATAATAGAATAATAAATGTTTATCTGCACTTCCCTTTGCTGTAGTTCTGCAACCTCGCGATCTCCAGCATCCGTATGCGAATCCACATTAATTGTAAATAGTAACATCTTCAATTTTCCCCCTCCATTTCAACATTCGAATTCAACACACTTCCATCGTCCGCGGCTTAACCACCGATCCTCCTCGTAACTCGGCTCGACTGCGTCTCAAGAAGTTATATCTTCTGACCACCTTCTTTTTAAAAAGAAAAGGGCGACTTGTTCATACGATGTTCTTTCGTTTTTCTACTTTTATTTATGTCACTCACTCAATAAGCCTCGCGGTATTGCAACAATTTCCACAAAATGTTCCCAATTAATGATATTGTCCGTGGTTTATTTTAAAAATTCAGGTTTCCGTTTATTTAAAAAATAAATATAGTTCTGTTCGTCACCTTTTATAACATCTGACGGTCTTCTCAGAATGTATAATATTTCTTATCATTACGAATTCTATTTCCTATTGAACGGAATAACTTGGTGACATGATTTTATCGTCAAAAATTGCCATAATTTTATTTGTTGCCAGCCCCATAGTCTATTATAGTCTTCGTTTTCGATAATGTGAATAATTGCGATTTATCACATTTCACCAATGCACCTTACCTCCATGCCTCCGCATTGCAAATCAAGCGTATTTTTTAATAAAAAATAAACATTGGACGCGTCTTAATAGACTGTCGCAAAATATACATTCCTCCACCCTGGTCTTATTACTCTGAACCACTCTCACTACTAGGTTTCTCGAAAAGAAACATTTTCGACGGGGAACTAATCAAAGACATTGGAATAGTGCACGAACCAACATGATATTTTACCGGTGTAAATAAGGGTCTTCGAATTATCCCGTAAATGTTAGAATAGGCGAAGGACACAATGTACCTTTGTGTTGTGTTTTGTCGTAATTTTACGAGTATGTTAGCAATAGCGATGTTTCACGAAGTCCATGCAAAGTATCTCTCTAGAGGAATTTTCCAAGGTAGAAACGTTTATCTGGGCATTTTCGTTTGAACAATCTCTGGCAGCGCGCAGATGCGTTTCGCGGCATCTAACGGGAAGTAAAAGAACCACTTCCTCTTTCTCCGTAGTTTGGTGAGACGCTTGGCCGTTCGATGGCAGCACTGAACACATTACTGAACGAGAAAAATACGGCTGTATATGGAGGAATATTCCTCGATGCTACTGTAATATATATTCCAATTTCGTTTTTGCTTCTTTTGGTTTGTGTCGTAGGCAGTGCTTGATTTATACAATTTTAGGTCCCGGAACGCTCCCCAAATCAATTGTTAATGGCTATGTATTTATAATGTAATTTAATAATTATTCCCGAGGTACCGGAATGCCGTTCCGACGCGTTTCGACGGAAATCAAGCCCTGGTCGAAGGCGTGCGCCTCCCAAAACGAGAGGGGGCTCCTACATTTTTGGGCCTCTTCCCAATTGGGTTTCCTTTACTATTAAACTTTTTAATTTATAAGTGACTTATTTTACTAGTAGATAAACAAAATATTTGACAAGAAGACTGAAATAGTTTGAATGATACACTTAATAGAAAGTGGCCAGTGTTTTTCTGGAATAAACGTCCCTGACTTTTCCCGATGTTCCAGTTAATTTATATATTTTGCTGATTTATTTTCCGACAGATTAATCAAATATATATAATGAGCAAGATGTTTCAGTTTGCATGACGATATTATTATTATTATTATTATTATTATTATTATTATTATTATTATTATTATTATTATTATTATTATTATTTAATCAGGCACAGTTCACTGGTACTGAGACAAAAGTCACACTGATATCCTTCATCAAAGCATGACTTCCAAATTCTCAATATATATTATAAATTATATTGTATATAAATAAACAAAATTCTCATAAGGACTAAAAATAGATGCATCGTTATGTGTACAGTTCAGAAACATTTTTACATTGACTCTTGTAGAACCTAAAACTTCCATTACTTCTCAGAAACTTTCTGACCGATGTGCACGTATGTAGTAAGACAGATTTCTGGGGACTGATGGCAGCACTCTTTAATTTCAAGTGTTTCTAGCAAGTACTTTAAGGTCTTCAGAATGATGCCTGTTGCTGAAAGAACCACTGGAACAGTCTTTGTTTCTAGGATATTCCACCGTTCTTTAAAGATATGGGCCATTTCTTGGTCTTTCTGAATCTTCATCTGATTCAGTGTCGTAAGATTGCTAGTATCGACAACTGCCATAACCACACATGATACTTTTTTCCTGTTTTTATCCCAGAGTGTTTTGTCAGGTAGGGAACGGATTTTCATGTACTTACATACTTTTCAGGAACAAGATACCTGCTTTCAGTAATATTGTACAGAGTTTGCAAGACATTTTGAACGAGTTAGAACCATTTTTATTTTATACATTTCTAAATACTTTGGATAAATTACATTTTTTACATATTTTATCTATTACTAAATATTTCGTAACGTTTTAGTATATTTATACGTCGAAACGAAACACACGTCGAAACGAAACAACAAGCGAGTTTGGTATATACGTTATTGGAATCATCTTTCTTACAAAGCAATGCAATGCGCTTCAGTGTCTACCGGACATTCTTCATGAATTGTCAAACTTACTCCCTTCCCCTTCTACTTCTTAAAAACCGGGTACTATCAAGGATGAGCAGATGTATGTGAAGCAAAAGTAATTTCAATCACGTGCTTGCTGTTGTTTCGTAGATCCCATGCGTAACTCGATCTAAAACTATTAAATATTTTTACAAATCATTATCTAATCGCGTTGTTGGAGTAGACTGGGGGGGGGGGTCCTCAAAAATCTCAAACTTCTGGATTCATCACGGACACTACGGTACTACTATTTAGATGAGCACCAACTCCTCTTAAATGATATTGTGTATTCTAAGAACGTATTTTATAGTTTGAAAGTATCTAGTTTGCAATTACTTCTGTAGAGGTGAAATTTTCTTCCAGTCTCTACGGAATCATGTTAAAATGTGATCAGCGACGTTCTGTGCTCGAAAAATGCTTATATAGAGGAATTTTAAACACCGAAATAATTTTTATTTGACGTATTTTTTCTTACATATTTTGGAAAATATAAATACATGTGACATACCAAAAATGACGGACATTTTATTTAGTCAAATGAAGGTCAAAATAATGTAGATAATGCAAAAGATGTAGGTTTCTGTGGTGCAGATACGCTGATGACACCGTTGCAACGCGAAACATCAACGAGTTCGTTTGGAAGCAGGCACATGGTACACCGTAGCCACGCGAAACAACAACGAGTTGGTTTGGAAACAGGTACAAGAGACATCGTAGCAATGCGAAAAAAAAACAATAGAGAGAAACACAGCGAGCTTTGAAGGGTGGATCAGATTGGGAATTAAGGCATTCCGACTCGTGTCGTGGTGGTGAGCAGATCGCTTGCGCATTTTTTCTTGAGGTAAAGTATCAAATTGGAACTTGTGTATTGTATTGTGTATTTCGTGAGAGTGAACATTGAACTTGAACTTAGAATATTTCCGCATTAGGTGTGCAACGGGAACTTGTAAAATATACGTGTTGTACCATTGCAAACTCGAACTTGTAATATTTTCATGAGTGAACTGGAAAGTGAACTTAGAATATTTTCGCGGTGAAGTTACAAGTCTTGACTTAAAATTTTACAAGTGAATTGTGAATTGGCAGGTTAGGTGATAAAAAATAATATTGGAAAGATATTATTCCGACTTGTAAAAAGTAATCAGTTTGAAATAGGTGCCCACCTGAGGCGCAAGACAAAAGAGTATAGGCAGTGCTTGTGAAGTGGTTGGAGGAAGTTTCGACTTGATCGCTGATCATCGTGGACTTCAACAAGAAGGAAGATTGGTCTATTCTACGTGGCGACATCGAGCGACGTGCACGCGAAGAGGCAATAAAGGATAAAAGGTTCCATAACGCTGTTATTGCAATAACGAGAAAATGGTCATGACCTAACGATAAATTGTAATAATCAGTGATGGTTGATAATTTTGGCATGCATAATAAATTATAATTCATAGTTTGAAAGAAAGGTGATTCTCATTTGCCATTATGTGCAATTCTAGAGTAGACATTGTAGAATTATTTTCAGATTCCTCGCCACTCCGTATGGATGGCAGATTGAATAATTGGTTGCGGAGTAATTAGCAACAATTATTTCATAAGAACCCGTCGACCGAGCAAGCGGGATTTACATTTATTTGTAATATATCAGAAGACAGTAATACATAATCAGGAATTCAAGTGTAACTTTTCCCTGGCGCCCAAATTATTTATAAATTCGGAAATTTGTTACGATTTACATTTTTATTAGTAATTACGTTTCAGTATATACGTTTTTCAGTATACGTTTCAGTATACCTTTTTATTACAATAAATTCCGTTCCATAGTCTGGTCTGTTGCGGTGCACTGTTTGTTCTGTCAGTACACTTCGATCCCAATACATTTTATGGATGTTGTTTTCAAGCACATTTTTTGGGATGTAATTGCAATATGGTGAATCATGGCATGGTGTTAAACCACATATCTTGACAAGTTAGGCATGCATAATTCGTTCCACCATATCATGTCTGTTCTTATACTCAGTAGGGGCTAGTACTCTGCAGCCAGAAATATAATACAGAAAAGCACGTTTTTGGAAATTTCTTTGAATCTTTTGTCCGGATCCGAAAACAAATTATCAGTTCGCCATGAGTAGATCGAGACGTGTCGAATACATCGCGATTGGTGCACGGGAAGTTGTGTAGCCGTGAGTGACGGAATAACACATCATAAGAACATCCGCACACTCGGGAGTTACTCAAACACCGTTTAAGGATGGACATTTATTCGTTTTGTAACATTGTATAAAAAACATAACATGATGTACACAAAAATGTTTTGCGATCTTTTCTTTGTCAAAAAAACAAAACTAGTGGTACTACAATAGGACATACTTTCTCCCTTTATTTCTAACTTTAGGAATTTTCGAAAATTCAGGGTCTAATGAAAATCCGATCTGCGACAAATTTTAAGCTTCCATTGTTGCATCCGAGGGGGAAAAATTGAAGCAAAATTCAGATGCCATTTTTGAGATTTTTCTTGTAAAGTCCATCAACTTGAAGCAAAAATTTGGTGAAAACTTTTTTTAAATGGACATGATCTTCTTTAAATAACTAATTTTTTAGAGCCTATTTCATTAAGACAAAAATATCTTTCAACTATGTTATATTTTTGTTATGTTATTTTTTGGAATTTTTGAAAATACGTAGAGTTAACCGAAAATGGGATCAATTAGACCGAAAACCAAAAATTGGACCGTTTTTAAACGCCACAAAAGGGCGAATTTTTGACAGAAACACTCTTGTATAGGGTCCTCGGTAATGACAAGGGGGATAAATATTGTTTTAATATTTAGTAAATTACTTCCTCTAACACGTTCTGTGGACAGTATCTAGGTTTTGGGGGTTCTTTGTATCGAAAAATCGATTGACGGCAAAGCGTCGGTCTGTCTGATTGCTCGTGGTCAACTCTAACGTCCAAATTGTTCAGCCTATTTTTCTCCAAAATTTGTATTCCTCAATCGTTCGAAATGAACTCGAAGTCCTCTTGAGTTTGGAATCCATATTCACTTCCAAAATTCAATACCTTACTGAAGTATCATTTATCCTTTCCAACATTTTCGCAAAACGTGCTTCAATGTATGTCTTCAATGTCGTGAGAAAGATGCCAAAACGTTACATTTGTGTACTAAAATAAAAGAATATCCCCGAAAATGGCATTAATGTCATCTTTATACAGTACATTTGTCACTATGCATATTTGTCAGAAATTTAAAGACAAAATTGGAAACTGTTTTTGAATAATTCTGGTTTTTGATCTTTTTAAATATTGTCCATATTTCGTAAATTTCAAAACTGCTCGAAAACGAATAAACTTTTTATGAACACATAACGACGTTCGAAAGAACTAATTGTAAAGAACGAATTTTATTTAAAGAAAAATAGTTATCTTCTCACAAGTATTCGATTATTTAACTTTGAGTTCCTTAGAAGACAAGCATAAAAATCGAACACAAACGAAACCAAATTGTTCGAAATCACATATATTTATATTCCATTATACATTAAGCTACATATGGGAGACAACGTTTTGCGATGCGCTTCATCGCTTCTTCAGGTACATTCTGTGAATAAAAGAATTATAGGTACGTTAAAAATTCAATTGAGTCAATTAAAATACATGACACAAAAAATATTTAAGCAAACGTAAAGGAAAAATACCACCTTGTCAAAAAAAATTATACAAAATTATTGAACATTGTGCACACCGTATTTACAGATTATCCTGAATAAATGTGTTAGGCAACTTATTATTTAAAAACGTCTTTAACTGAAGCACCAAATATCTAAGGTCTCAGCCTGGTGGCGGCCTGGATGACAAATAGCGGCAGGAATGCGGAGGACAAGTCCGGCCATGGGACGAGCTTATAGTGGAAAGGAGAGAGTGAAGCTAGGAAGAAAGGAGAGAGGACGAGGGACGGAGAAACAAACGGATTGACTGTTTCTGTGGTGAATAAGAAGTAAATATTAAAAGAATTACGGATTATTTGGCACTGGATATCTCGAACAAACAGAAAAACCAAAAGACAGCAAAAATTAAGTGATTGCTGGACAAGCTCTGGTCATTTAATTCTTATTTCAAACATGGTCATATTTCTGAGATAAATACATTGCTTTCTAAGATAGAATTAACCGTATTGTTAATTTTAATGAAAGTATTTCTGATATTATGCGGCATATGATCTGTTCCGTTTCTAATAATATGCAAGGATTGTCCAAGTCAAAGGTATGTGATGTTGAATCTATGTTTCTTGAAATGGTATTTTGCTTTTATTTAGTTTCTTTATATTGTTCTTGTGTTCTTTCAGTCTTGTTCTATTTTTATGCTTGGCTTCCTGTCCTTATATAGACGTTTTACATTTATCACTGAATGCTGTTAACTATATTTTCCACTTCTAATTTAGGTATTTTGTTTTTTGACATTTTGAGATTTCTTTTTATTGGTAATTATGTGTCCTGTATTTACGTTACAATTGGCTCTCATGCTAAGTTTTTTCTTGGCCTTAATAGTGATATTCGATACATAGGGTAAGATGATGTGCTTGTGTTCCTTTCTTAGTTCTCCTTGTTCTGACAAACTGTTTGAACAAGCTAATTAACTGCTCTCTTCTTATATATTTGGTGAGTAAAAATTTATTGGATAATTGTTTTCTGTTATATGACTTTCACTATTGCTAAGCAAATTAGAATCATGGTGAATAGAGTGTGATACTTCAGTAAGAAGGTATTGTAATTGTAGAAAGACGCCGAAAAATGCAAACTTTTGTTATTTCCAAGATTCCAGAGTGTACCGTGAAAATCGAACCTATCGGTTTATCCTTACAAGTTATTTTCACTTTTTTCTTTACCAGGAAATTTAAAGAAACTTGTGATGCACAACAACACGCACTTTCGGCCGTATTTTCAATGCTAAATTACGCGTGAAAAGTACTCGCGCAATGAAATTGTACATGTTCTTGTTCTCAAAATTTATCTTCAGGAACAGATTTTATTAAGAGAGAAAAATTGTTTTACATATTTTAGTGGGAGGAAGACTCCCCCAAAATTTTGAACATTTACAATTTCGAAAAACAGAGTTTTCATCGAACGTGAGATCTGCACCATCTTCTTATACGACATTGTCTTCTAAACAACTTGACGTTTATCAATATTTAAAAATACCAAATGAAAACACGTTTAAAATATGATGATGTGTAAAATATTATGATTATCAAGGTAAAAAGAAGAAATTATCTTTTTAAAATATTTATTTTTCTATTTGGTTTTTATTTGATTGTGTCCATTTGAACTCTTACTACCATACTGAAAATCAGGCAAGGTTGATAATTATGATTCAGTTTCAACAATATTTATTTTTAATAAAACTGGGTAAAAGTAATAAATTTCTCCTTTAAGTAATAAATTAGTATTGATTTATGTATTCAATTTACTATTTTGTTTGTTTGTGCCCGAGTGAATTCTAATTAATACTCGAATGTCGCTAGTTAGATAACTATGCTCGTTTTTAACAATATCTATTTAATAAATGGCAAGAGCAACAAATTGAATTTTGTGGTACTACTTATTAATAAATAAGTACCAAATAAATATTCGTATTTTTTTAATCGATTGGGTAAATTTTAAATTCTTGATTTGTGCCAGCTTCTTGATAGTCGTCAGCACAAACTTCACATTTATTTCCTAAACGGGTAAGAGTAATAAATTTAATTTTTGGGTACTAAATTAGTAAGTAATAAAATGGGTATCAAATATTCCATTTGGTTGTGCCCGCTTGACACCCACCACTCTGCAACTTCATCTCGGCGCGTCCATCTATTAACGTACAGTAAACCTTCATTAACACGAATTCCGGGGTGACCGAAATAATCGGAGTTCGCATATGAAAATTTTTGTTATCGACTATAATAAATGTCCATATTACCCCAATCCCTTGCCAGCACCGAAGTTTTTGTTCGTGTTAGCGAAATTCGTGTTAACGAGGGTTTACTGTATTATGTTTAATATCTCCAAAAATAAACCTGTAATCCCGAACGGTCTACTATGGTTTCTTAATTTTTTGTTCACTGCGAACAAAAGCTTCAAACGAAACATTGTGAGCCATTGTAAATTTGTCCCATACAATGAAAACAGGCTTAAAGTATTTTCCTCCTTTGACAGCTTTCTACAAATGCCGCATATACGAGGGATGCATACATTCCGTATACATTCAATCAAAGCTATCGGTATTTTAAATAATTCAGTGTGCGATTTTACCATCTAGCAAGAGCCACTGTTATAACTGATGATGATAGAGCGCTTTACAATCTTCGATTCATTTATGATTTTCTACAGAATTAAATTAATGAGGAATACCTTACCTGTATCGCTTAGTGCATTACTAGCGATATCGCGTTGCAGTGTATGTTTATAAATTTGCTTACTTGAGTTTTAATTTTCATCGTATTTATTGCCCAATCAAGTTAAATTGAGTCGAATTTAAATTGTTCAAATGATAATGTACTCGTATTAGATTTATATGGTGTGCCCGCAACCCAAAATTCGCAAATTTAATAAAGAAATTTTAGATCGCTTTTCAATTACTTCCTCCTTGGCGAACATAATTACATCAACAAAAAATTATATCATACGTAACGTTCTTTTACATAAACAAGGAATATTTATTACATAATAACAAAAATTTGATTTAGGAAAATCATCAATATTAAACTTATTTTACCCTTACATCAATAAAAGGTTAAATGATACATAACATACTTTTAGGTAGACAAGGAATGACTTTAACATAATAACAACAAATGGATTATACATATGAATAGTATTAAACTGATAAAACCCTTACATCAACAAAATTTCGAATCACACATAAAATATTTTCGCATAGCCGAGGAGTAATGTTAATATATTCACAAAAGTTTGATTTAAAATAATAATATTCAACTATTTTACCCATATATCAACAGAAGAGACATTTTACCACATGTTTCAGGCAAATTATCAAATAATTGCGTTAAAGATATATTACAATTACATAAGCAAATATTGATATGTGGGCATATTTTGATATTTAATTAATTTTTAGAGTAGGGAATCCCGTAATAGTTGGATTATTTTGAAGCATTCCGAAGGCATGCAGGCAAAGAATTCTAGATTTGGATTCGTTTACGAGGGTTTTTAGGTAGGGCTTTCTTGAGTAGAAACCGTTGCAGTTCCCCTGGAACCCCCTACTAATGAAATAATATCCATTAGTAGCGCAAAACTACTAACTTATTTGGAAAAGAGTTGGGTCAAGTCGCTGTTTATTGTAGTATTTCAATTTTTTAAATTCAATGTGAACATGTTTCTTAACACTTTTTGCAGGGAGAGTAGGGCGGATTTTTCTTAAGATTCTGAGTCGGTCAGGTCAGTAATGCAGCAAAATCTGTCTAAACCGGAACCTGTTAGGCCGGAAACCTACCTTAACCGGAAAATTTCTCCAGACTGTGATGTTAAATAGCATTTTACACAGCATAAAACGGAACCTCTCCATCAGGGAAACGGAACGATTTTTCGTGTAGGGAATAAAATCTTTATAAAACGGAATTCTTGTGAATTTAATGGAAATGACAGGGAGACGCGAGACATTCTTAATGAAACAAAAGCATCTGCAAGCCAGTTTTAAATTCTCTATCCCTGTGACAGGCGATTTATAGCGTTTTCCATTCGTCGCACTGGTGCGCACGAAGGGCGCAATCATTTGAGATTCGGTACGGAAGTTATGCATGTGGATTTGGATTCATGGTGAAATTGTGATGGCAATTGAGGACCTTCTGTCACGCTGGGATACTTCGAATGATGGTATACATTATGCTTTGCAAGAAATGTCTTTAAATGTCTTTTGTGACTTACGCGAAGTTTGGAAAATCGGTTTGTGTTTTCCTAGAATTTAACATTGAATAACTTCATGTTAACAAATCCAGTGCTATTTAGAAACTAAAGTGCAGGTACGTCTCAATTTCGAAACGTTAATAAAGTGAAAATAAAAACAGTGATCCTTAAAAAATTATTCAAATACATGTGCCAAAAAATGTTTCTCGCACGCCCATACATACACCAGTGAAAATGCTCATGTTAATATTCTTATGTTTTCCAATAAACAAAAAAATCTACAGAAGACTTTCGGTTCTAAGTCTTGAGTACTATATCGAACACTGGCAAATCTAGAAAAATGAAATTTTGACACATACACATTTAAAGTTTTCGTAGTTTTTAAATAAAAAAATCACACGTTAATAATTTATGAATTAAGAAGTAAGAATTACAAAAGACTTCATAAAAATTATTACGACGATCATAATTCAAAATTATTATTTTGCGTGTTCCATCAGTGTGACTGACCAGGAACAGCTGTGTATAATTTCACTGCGTAGCGCATAAGCCCTGACTCAGTTCCGGAATCCGCTTTCTCGCGTGTGGGAGCAGCACTGTTGCGGAGCGATGACGTTGCTGCCCCGCACTAGGGTGGGTTTCAGTGCAACGAATGGAAAACGCTATTAGTCGTGGCAGCCAGACATTGAATGAGAGGGGCTTCAGCTGTCAGCCAAGAATTTGAACTTGGGGTCGCTTGTCTCTCAAGGCGTAGGCCGAAGGGGAATTCCCTATCTCCTCACTCTCTGAGCGCGGGAAGGTGTATCGACATGGCTTCTATTCACGCGTCTCCGTGCCCCACGTTGAAAATCATAACTCCTCGACTACATACGTATTGTTCAAAGCCATCCGAAAGTAACAGAAAGTAATAATTCTGGATGGTGACGCATTGTGCGTTTAAAGAGTCAGCAATCAATCTGAATACAGACACTAACACTAAGCTGTAAGGTGTGTATTTTTCAACTCAGAAGATGCCAATGAAGAGAGTTTAATATTCATTTATTGGTGATTTCATCTATAAATACGATATATGTTAATGCATTTTGATAATTATAATAAGATCATATAATTCATGGCATTCTTTCATGGCAGAAATATCAATATCACAAGTGTCATAAAATGTACAACCTTACATAAAACGGAAACCTCCCTAAACCGGTACTTGTTTGTGTCCGGATCTATTCCGGCTAGGACAGGTTTTACTGTAAATGTTTTCACGACATCAGCTATATTGTTACTCCTATAGTTTTGTTCAGTAAATTCATTAAGTGGTTTAAAGAGAGGAGGTTTGTATTGCCATGAGATTATGTTATTTCCTTAGTAGCCATGCATTGAAAATATTGTAAGATTTTATTTTAATCTTCTTAGGTTGACTTCTTAGGTTGAAGCGGATTTTTTTGTTTTACAAGTTCCTCCTAAGTCTTTTTCCGTTGGTTCTGTGTCAGATATTTCCGAATAGTTGTCAATTATTCCATCATCGCACTCAGAAAGGTGGATGAACAAATGGTGCAGTAATGGAACGGGTGGTCGACAACGGTCGTTTGATTCAAGCCGTGGGGCTGAAGGTCACGTCAACTTGAGGGATGTCGGTTGTGGCAGCAGGTTCGGCTGCAGAGAGTGGTGGGAAATTTGGGAGGGAAGAGGAAGGGGCAAGGGAAAGGGGAGGGGGAGATGCTGGGACGCGGACTGAAGGGGTAACTTCTGTGGAGAGGGGCGATAAAGTTTGAACAGGTGCAGGTACAGCCTGTTCTTTCTCATCCTTGGGCGGTTTTTGTTTTTGTCCAAAGAATGAACTGTTTCATAGTGCAGTTCTTGGCTAATTAACCATGTTGTTTATAGTGAAAACACGTAATAATATCTGTTTATGTACGCACTATATACAATGTGGCACCTCTTATATTGTGACTTGAAAAGGTTCTTTCGTCTTCCAGTGAAGGTCTGACGGCGA
Source organism: Teleogryllus occipitalis (assembly GCA_011170035.1). Classification (NCBI taxonomy): domain Eukaryota; kingdom Metazoa; phylum Arthropoda; class Insecta; order Orthoptera; family Gryllidae; genus Teleogryllus; species Teleogryllus occipitalis. The sequence goes on from BLKR01008129.1 coordinate 20,440, forward strand.
AAACTCAAAATGTGGCTTAGCCTGGGATGAGAAAAATCTGCTCTGAGAAAAGACATGGATGCCATTGTTTTGATGCCTAAATTCAATAATTTATTTTATAATACATTGTGGGAGATCCTGGGGCACACATTAGACAAAATAATTCTTTAGTTTTGAGATATTAATGGTCTGATGGGGAATTCCTGATCTGATAGTGTGATTGACTTACATTTAGTAAGTTTATATGCAATCACTTGTAAGGTAAATGCACAGTCTGCAATTTGATATTTTGGACGCCAATTTGATTTGTGATAGATCTGTTTCGTTTAGCTAATGCTTGAATGAAATCAACAATTAGAGCAGAAATTGCTGAATCGATAACTATAGTAGTGTTTCTTTTAGGGAACACAGTACCTTGATATGCTTGGCCGTAGTTCATTCTAGTTGGTGGCAGACTTGAAGAACTGATAGGTGGTTTATCTCGTGGTGCAGAATCCATATTGGTTCTTCTGTGATATATATCGAGTATAGTAGTTTAAACACGCATACTCACAAACACAGAAACGAGCACACATACCTCCAGTTTAATTTTAACTTCATTCTACCAAGGTTATACGGCACAACTCGCAGAGAAAATTCGCCGATTGTTTTACCTAGAAATGATTAAAGTACTTTTTTGGCCATTCGAATATTTATACTAAATAATGGACATTGTAAAGTAATTAATTAAATCTTTTTAAAAAGTTCACGAAGTATTGTCCCAATTTTAATGAATTTGAAACATCGTTGAAAATCAATATGATACGAGTGAAGTGATACGATGAAACGTATCTAGAGATTCTCTTGGTTTAGACATATTACATCTCAGACTTGAAATTTAATAAGTAATTTATTGAAAATCTAGTCTGTCTAAAAACAAAGAGGTGTACTTAAATAATTCTGAATTTATGTCCCTCACTGTCTTCTGTAAATGCATTTTTCAAATAAACAAAGGGGTAAGTTTGCAGTATGATAAGTTTGATGGGTAACACCAACAGATTTGAGGCTCTGAAACGACTTAGGTACCTTTATACAACAGCAAGCGAAGACAGCAGCACTCATGGTTGTTGGGGCGCCTTTTTAACATACGAGTAAACCCTTCCGAGGACCTGGTCTCGGACAACGCTTGGATATCCATAATCAAGAATACCACGTCGTCTAAGGTATAATTGCTCATTGGGCTTCTTAAAAGTGTAATAAGTCTCAACATATTCGTGAAATAATGTTCTCGGATATAAATTAATTTGACGCAAAGAAAAAAGTAACATCGGAGTTGTGTTTCGAGGATTTTGTTTTATTTCTATACCATCCTCAATATTAAACACTTTGTCATTTGTTTTGGTGCTCTTCCAAATGTTTTACCGGTGAAAATCTTTCGGTAACACGATGTGATAGAATTATCAAAATTGCTTCTGCATTGTTCTTGCATTGCATTTGTTCTTTTGATAAGTAATAATCTCATCAGTTGATCTCGTCTGATTTTGAAAACTAGGCCCTGCCAGTTAGGATCCTTCGTTAACGTATTTACATTTGTATTTAATTTTTATAAACGGCATAATAAATTTCTGATTGGGGTAATAAATTAATAATGAATGTGTATTTAATTATGTATTAAGTTTTATTTGTTTGTGCTCGTTCGTTCTCTCTAATGCAGGGCTGCTCAAGCAGAGCGAATCAGGAGCGCGGAGCCGTGTTGGCTATCGAGAGCGCGACACCGGAGGCCGGGCGTCGTGCAGTTTGCGATAACCTCTGTCATAGTGTCCCCATAACTCCAGTCGACGCCAGCACTTCGTAAATCGAAGCGTGCCACCGATAATTTTCAATGCAGCATGGGAAGAAAAGTCTTTTCGCAGATTGCGGCAGCTGTGCCAAATGTTTAGTTTGCAAAACAGTGCTTTAATCACATGATGTTTAATTAGCAGCGACATTATAAGGTTAATCATACCACTGAATATGAGAAGTAATCTGAATAAGAATGTAAGGAAGTTTTCAATGCTCTGAAAAATAATGTCTCTTAAGAAGTACGTTTTGGATATATTTTAATTTCCAAAATCGTTTTAACAGTAATATAACACAATAAAAGAGGTTAATTTTATTTATTTTAAAATTGAAGAAGAACTTATCATTCTTATAAAAATTAGCTTCAGTGTCAAACATTCGCGAAACATCGTATTTTGGAATGTGTAGGTGTATTCAGAACATTGCATTCGGAATTTGAAACTCAATTAAAGGATTTGTTTGATTTACAATTATAATTTACTTTATTTATTACACCCTTTTCCCTTGATGTAAGCATTGTTCCTTCTGATTTTCAATTAGAAATAACTGATTTGCAGTGTGACACTAAATTAAACAAAATAATCATTTATTAGAATTTTATGAGAATGTCTCTTACAACCATTATCCGAAACTGCATTGGAATACTACTAAATACTTATGATAGAATCAACGTTGAATTGTGAGCAGTATTTTTTCTTTGAATTTTTAAAAATATCAAATTAGAAGTACTAAAAGAGATGACAATGTGAAATGCATTAAGAAAAATAATGGATTTCGCAATTAACATAATTTTTAATTTTTATTTCCTTCACGTATTTACGTTATTAGTTTATTTAGTAACATAGTTTTTCGGTAATCTTATGAATACTTTTCATAATCAGAAGCATGATAAACTGTAATGTCGCATCAATTAAATTTCTTACAGTGATTGAGCACTCGTTTGCAACTAAAAATGTGGCATATCTGGTGCAATCTGCAAAAAGAAACTTTTCTTTCCATGCTGCATTGGAAATTGTCTTTCTTATTTTCAAATCACAAAAATTTGAATAACTAGTAAACGTTCCAATAAATGCTACAAAAATATTTTATTGTTTTTCTGTCGTAATATTATTTTCCAGAACAGTGTGAAGTTTTCTGTCCGAGCAATGGAAAATACTCCGAAAAAACAAGTCGTGACCCACTGTGACGCAAGCCGCCGATCGATAAATGATGGCAACCTCCTCCGTGGGCCGCTGGAGCTGCGAGAAAGAGCAGGGAGTAAGCCGCGGCTCCTCCTCGGAGCAGATCGCTGGGCGGCCCTGCTCTAATGCAATACTCGAATGTCGTGCGTGGTTGCATAAAAAAAAACTATGCAGTTTTCAACAATATTTAAAATACAACAGTAATAAATTTGTTTTCCACTTTTCTTTAAGAAATGTTTTGAAAAAAACTACTTGGCGATCACGAAAAACACTTGCTTTCGTATATGTGATGAAATATTCCATTCTTTTAGTAGCAAAGCTAAAAACTGTTGCTTTGACAAATTTAAATCACGAACAAAATTGTCGAGATTCCCTAGAGGCAAAAAAAATGTGGTTCATTTGAGTCACAGAAGGCTTACAATGTTGAGTCAGCGTGGATAGCTCCTGTCTTCTGAATTTTCATCACTGTAGCATTCATCTTCACTCACTGTCATATTCTGAAGAGGTAGTGATACCGGCAATTCTTCACTGTGACACATACCTCAGAGCAGATGAAAATTAGAATAGAATTAGAAATTTCTACCCTGTCAGATCTCTCAATACTGGGTCGCATCAGACCAGAAATGCAACGCGATTCTATCTGTTAGAGCATGAAATATCAATAAAGTTTCAAAATTCTTTTCCTTAAGGTGAATTTTTTGAATTCAGTGTCACGTATAGGAATTCCTTATACAAATATAGATTGTTCCTGAATAATTACATCTGCAGAATAATTCCAAGAATCTTCAGCAAAATAACCAATACGCAACCTTTTCAAGCATTCCCATAGTTAGGGAGCAGCGTGTCATAAGAAAACTGAGCCCTGACGAAACTAATTTCATATTCGAATTCAGTGTCCACGTCTTAGCTAACACCATTCACATTCTTTGTTAGAAACATTCTGTTGACCAGTGAAATCGGAGTACCCTTTGTATCACTTGGAAATGTAAACCTAAAAAACATTGCAATATAATCCGTTTGAGAGCCTCATTATGAAATGTATTGTTTGCATGAAAATGAAACGAATAACGTAAAGAATTCCAGTAATACTAAAAAAATATTTCAGTTCAAGAGAGTTCATTTTACCGATGAATTGTGTTTTTTAATGAAAATAAATGAAGCATAAGGCGAGACTTTTTTTAAATATACGTTTTTAGTTATAATTTTACATACATTTTTTTCTAATTACGTAAGTAACATGCTCTCGTGAATGATTCGCAAAAAACTGGTTCTCTTTCCAGAAAGTAAAACCAAAAACATAGTGTGTGAAAAAGATTTATGTAGATTCCATTGTAATATTAACTTAAAAAATGTCAAATAGTTATTTTCAGACTTTGTTTCTACTTTTTTAATTAATCAGTCTAAATTAATTCAAGGATAATGAAAGATGATGGTTTTTGACATTTTATAAGAAACCATCGACCATGAACCCGCAATTTCTACTGCATACTGAATTACCTCCTTCCAAATCTTGCTTCGAAGTAATTTAATACAAAAATATTGACGTTTGCAGATTATGGCATATTTATGGAATCAGGCGCACATGCAAACCGCGATACAACATTCATACATTTATTTGAACTGTAAATGGGTATAATCACTACCACCTTCTACAGTTTACTACATATGAGTAGTTAGTAACTCTAGGAGATGGTGATATGACCCGGTGGCGGTTAATTAACAATAATTACAACAACAACGACAACAACAACAACAACAACAACAACAACAATAATAATAATAATAATAATAATAATAATAATAATAATAATAATAATAATAATAATAATAATAATAATATAGTACAATACAAAACGAAGATGCAATAAACATACTATCACTAATATTGAGTATTATAACAATTATTTCAACTTTATCATGAATACAACGATTATAATA
>BLKR01008130.1:0-25343 GCA_011170035.1 Teleogryllus occipitalis
AAGAAAGTCGTGTTAGTTACACTATTTATAACTCAAGAACGGCTGTACCGATTTGGCTGAAAATTGGTGAGCAGGAAGCTTAGAGCCAGGAGACGGACATAGATACTGTTTATTCCGTTCGACAGCGTTCCTGTGTGAGAACGCACGTTTTCGCACGTTTTCGCGTGATTTCGCATGTTTTCGCGTGAAGGTACTTAACGGAAGAGTGCAACCTATGCACCAAAATACAGGAACAATAATGAATGATTAATCTACATAATTTTTTTATTTGTATTTTCTAATAAACAATTTAACTTAATAAATTCCAAAATCTGCTTATTTATTGCCTTTAACAGCCGGTCCCTATGATTACAGCTTTGTATTTCTCTCTTAAACAAAAATCAATTCAAAAAAACGCTCTGGTATGTAATAGATTTTTTAATTATCTATTTAATATCAATTTTTTTGAAATTCTTCTTTGTTTGAAAGAAAAACACAAATCTGCAATAGCTTTATTATCACGAGTGCAACAAGGATAGTACAGTTTCTCACAGTGAGTGCGACGAGAAAAAAAGATGGGACCGACTGTTAAGGCGGAACAGAGTTCGCCGGGTCAGCTAATATATATATATATATATATATATATATATATATATATATATATATATATATATATATATATATGTGACAACGTAACTGATGTTTCCGTGGTCGGTGTGTTCTTGAGCACATTAGACTCTCTTCCTGCATTCGTTCGTTTGCAGTTGGCTAACGTGTCAATAATTTCGACGCTTCCTTTTGTGATGTCCTCGAGTAATTGTGAGCGTAAAAGTAACTAATCTTGTTTGTGATTTTGAAGCTCAGTTACATGTAAATGCAAATTAGCGTAAGATACTAGCAGATTAGGGACTGTGTACGGTACGCAAGTAAATGAAAGATTTTATGTTCCAAGGAGTAAATCGATTCGAAGAATAATTCTTAGTTTTATAGGAAGCCTTCTCGTGACTTGGACCTTACGTGAAATACGTACTTTCTTAACTTGTATTTATTTGTTTCATTATTACACAAGCACCATTTATTTGATTTGTGTGCGTTCTGGATTTATTCCTTCCGCACACCTTATATATTTATTTATTTATTATTTATTTTACGTCAAAAAACAGTTAAAAACTGCGTATGACGTGCTATGGGGAAAAGTGAATTGTGTGCACATTTTCAAAATTCTATGATCCCTACAATAAGTCATATACTACTTAAATTTTGAATTTTGAAAGGGAGAAAAAAACGAACAAAAAAAAACTCCCAAGTAATAAAATGTATTTTCAAGGATAAATAAGCAATAAATTTTTGCTCTTATTACTTCCTGCGACAACATGGAAACGATAATTTGAATAATTGTATTTCCCACTGAATTCTAGAAGACGTGCACAGAAAATGAAGTTACATTTATGTCCAGAAGCAAAACAAGGGGCCATCTCAGCATTTGCTCAATGGATCAGGGAAACTGGACGAAAAACCTGATCGAGATGGCCTTAAAGATTCTGCTTCCCTCAGATCAAATCTATTTCTTCCTAGCGCATTCGCTAGCATCTCCCTCATTAGATAACTGTGGTTTATTCCCACGGGGGAGGATGTTAGAATATAAATAATATTTATCCTTTTATATTTATATTTATACTTATAATATTTATCGGGTCTCGGCAGTATGTTTTTCGATCGAAAATTTGCCGTTTTTCGGCGCACGATTACAATACTTTCTCTCCTTGCTACGTAAGGACAAAAAATAAAACCTATTAAAGCTCTAGGAAAAGCTTGCACACAAAGACATGGCATCCAACACTTTCCCCAAACATTGTGACGTCATTCTGGGCATCTCATCATCTAGGGAGGAAAAGTAATAAATGAGAAATCACTTCTGATAACATTGAAGACAGTTTCGGAAAACAAATAGTGCCTCTTAAATAACTCTTATCACTAGCCAATAATTTCAATTTGCTAAACTACTTTAAACTGAAGTGTTTCCTTAAAAAATCTTTTGAATACAGGGAAAGTGTCTCACATGACTAATAGTTATAAAGCCTTCACTGCTATTGAGTTATTTATCTGTAGAGTTTGTATTGCGTATACATTAGACTGAATATTCATTTGGCAGCAACAAATACGCATTGAAATTGTCGTTTCCAATTATGACTCTCAGCAATTTCATATTGTACATAAATGGAAACTCTAATGCAGACTTGGTCAAACTTCCCAAGAAAATTAACAAAATGCTAAATGTTCATTAATGGATGTAAAAGCAAGTGGATGTATCGACGAGAATATTTTTAACTTTGTAAAAGTAATGCAGCAAAGTCCATATACATCAATTTTCAGCGAAACAAAAAATACAAACCTTGAAGGATTGAACACTGTAAGAGAGCAATCAGAATCATACTGCGCTTTTAATAAGTACGGTGGTGATCTGAATGCTAACGAAATGCTACGAATTGAAAAGTTAAGAGCCATCACACTATCAAAGCACAGAGAAGATCTTTGTAGATTAAATACACCTCTAAGATGCCTTACCAGGCATCTCCAAGACAAATATAGGATAAATTTAGAAGAAAGAAATGTATCTCTAAATTCTAAATCTATGTTTACAGAGAAGTACATTATCATGAATTAGTTTACATTTGCATTGTATAATTTAAAAAAAAGACTCAATATGCCTGTAACAAATAATGTACTTCCGGGTCAATGACCCCCATCTCGATCAGGTTTTGTCCAGTTTCCCTGATCCATTGAGCAAATGCTGAGATGGCCCCTTGATTTGCTTCTGGACGTAAATGTAGCTTCACTATGCGCACGTTTTGTTGAACTTTCCTTTGCTTGTAGTGGTAGTAGAGCTTAGGGTGAGTTTCTATTTTGTTAACAACACAGAAAAATCAAGTCTGTTCGTTTCTTTACCGTTAAAAATAAGTTTTCTATAATTTGGCAACGAAAATATCTAGTTTTTGAAATGTTAATCTCTCGCTTTTTTAAATTTGTTGTTGTTATTATTATTATTATTATTATTATTATTATTATTATTATTATTATTAATCTTTCAACTATTAATAGTTAAATTGTTGGGAAGGGATTCTGAAACTCAAAAAGCGTGCGCAGATGATTTTCTCCCCCATACGTCACATACAGTTTTTGACTGTTTTTGACTAAATAAATAAATAAAAATAAATCACACACATTACAGAAATTGCTTTGATAAACTGGTCTCTGCTTTGTCAAGAAACTGTTCAGATACTAATAACATCAATAAACTTTTTGATATTAGATAATACCACCTACAAAAATTATCTGTACTAGACAAATCATTCGACTACCATGAAATCAAAAAATGTAATAAATCAAAATTCAGCAGTTCAGCAGAAAAATATATGCAACGAATTTTTAAGTAGCTTCTGATAAAGGATTTGGATTTCTAATAGTACTATGCAATTAAATTAAAAATTATGGCTCATTCCTGAATTTAAGGGAAAGTGTGTGTCAGTCGCCGAAGCCGCCGCCGACACCTCAGCACCGCAACTTGTGTAACTTGTAGCACCTATCTCCAATTGCTCACCGGGGCAGTAGCTCAGTGCATCAACTGTTGTCACTGCAGCGCCTCTGACCGGGAGGTCCTAGGTTCCCACTCCCCACGGCGGCAGGGTTTTCGACACTAGCTTGTCAGCTAGGTCGAATTCAGTCGCTGTCTGGAGGAGAATTCTAGCGGCCGGCTGCTCTGATTGGTAGTTTTCCGTGGTTTCTCCGATCAACACCAGGCGAATGCCGGAGCAGTACCCCACCAAACAGGCCACGGACCGCGCGCGATCTTTCCTTCCTCTTCCTTATCCTATCCTCTCCCCATACACACACACACACACACACACACACACTACACTAACATGCACTACACTACCACCTATTCCGGGAGACCGGTCGGGAGCTAACAGCTTGTCCCGGCTGGGGCGGTGCCCCGCTGGTGGGAGAGTCCTAGTTAGGGGGAACCCGCTAACCGACGGTAGGTCGGCGCCGGATCTCACCATCCAGCGGGGGAAGATCACCGCCATCTCCCGAGAAAAAACATGCACTACACTAACGGGACTAATGACCAAAGCAGTTGACGCGCCCGGAAACACGAAAAAATCAATCAATTAATCCAATTGCTCGTTTTTTTTTTGCGACAGCCTTCAGTAACTTCTGCAGTTCAACAAATTCCGCTTCTATCGATTGAATTCGTCTGTCACTTCGAATGCGTTTGCTGCCTCCAACGTTCGCTGCCTCCATTCCAGATCCGGGATTCATTTCAACACCGCCACGAAGATTGATTGTTAGTGATTCCAGGCGCGTTAACTACTATGGTTATTAGTCGCGTAAGTGTAGGGTGTGTTTTTTGCTCGGGAGGTGGCGGTAGTCTTCCCTCGCCGGATGGCCAGGCTCTCGGGGAAAAAATATAAAGAAAAAATTGGAGCCGGTTTTTAAACAAATGTGAAAATGTCTTAGAGGCTTCATGTGAAGTACTCTCAAAAATTAAAATATCCTTTTTTAAGTTGCAGGATCTCGAGTTTGGCCAGATGGATTACGGAACGGGGATCAGGTTTGAATAAAATCGTCTGAACGGTTTAGATTGATTCATTGTTAGTGATTCCGAGCGCGTCAACTACTGAAGTAATTAGTCCCGTAAGTGTAGTGTTTTTCGTCGGGGGTTGTGGTGATCTTCCCCCTGCGGATGGGCAGACCCGGCGCCGACCTACTGTCGTGGGTTTTCCCCAACCAGGTATCTTCCACCAGCGGGGCACCGCTCCCGCCGGGACCAGTTCTAAGTCCCCAACCGACCTCCTGGCATGTGTGGTAGTGTATTGCATGTTAGTGTAAATGTGTATGTAAGGGGTGAGGATAGAACAAGGAAGAGAAAGAAAAGATCGCGCGCGGTCCGTGGCCTGTTTGTTTGGGTACTGCTCCGGCATTCGCCTGGGGTTGATCGGAGAAACCACGGAAAACTACCGATCAGAGCAGCCGGCCCCTAGAATTCTCCTCCAGACAGCAGCTGAATTCGACCCAGCTGAAAAGCTAGTGTCGAAAAGCCTGCCGCCGTCGGGAATCGAACCTTGGACCTCCAGGTCAGAGGCGCTGCAATGACATCAGTTGATGCACTAAGCCACCCACCGCTCTCGGTACCGCCAATATGCAATTATGTTGCAAGAACGCATCAACTGCATACCGCCGTAATTCGCCTGGCCCAGCCAAAGCCAACGCGAACATACGTGGTAACTGCGCGGCGTAAGTACCAATAGAAACTAACGCGCTCCCGGTACGCCGCTAAGCTGCACCCAGGGTTGGGAAAATACTTTAAATTTAGTATTTAAATACTTCGCCAACATATTTTGTAAATAAGTATGTAAATATATACTCAAAATACATTAAGTTTTGAATAGCTAAATACATGCGCATTTAAAATACTTCAAATACTCAAATATATAGTAAATACAATAACTTTGAATCACAGTACAAACTTGACTACAAAGTTCAAGACAGTTATGTGCTGGGTAAGGAATAGATAGCTCCCTAATCATTGCAAATATCGGAAAGGCAAGAGCAAATTCCTTTTCTCTGGAGCGTCCTGATTGGCCTCGGCGAAAACTTTAGATGAATACATACTTTACAAGGAATTGGATGAGAGAACACTAAAATATTGACCTTACTTGTTGCTGTCATGTTGAAACATATTTCTTATAATACTTAAAAACTTGCTAGCATGATTCAACTTCTTGAAATTCATCAGAAACATTATAATCAACTGCCGAATCCTAGTTCGAATGAATGGTTATTTTTCAGATGAATTATCAATCGTGGAATATATGAAATACCACAAGGATCTGTTCTAAGAATTACTAATTTTCAATGTCGAGGCAAAGAACGAAATCACCTGTCTTATACCCTCTCCCCTTAAAAACATTTCTGTATTTGTGTAATATCATTATTACCCGAACATGCAGTGGAAAAACCTTGAAACAACTCAAAGTATGATACAAATTTCAATAAATAACATAATTCATTGGGATAATAATTCTGGGTTGATACTATAAAAAAGCAAACCTGAATATATCCTTTTTAATAAATTGCATTTACAATCTGAAACTTTAAAATGTTGGAATCAACAGATGCAATTCTAGTAAAATCTTGTGCGTACACTTTGATGAAATGCGCACTTGAAAATCTGATGTGTAAGTTCTGAAAACTGAATGTCTGGAGAGATTAAATTCCAATAGTCAAGGTCATCTTTTATCTTACATACATCTTACATCATTCTTCAATAAACTTCACAGATAACCGTCACTGTATAGAGCGTGGACTCTCATTTCTTCCAATTAACAGTATACTAACAATTGTTTCTGGTATTCCATTAATATATTCATGTTAACTTCCTCTGATTCCTTTGCACTCTCCAAAACACTGAAAATAGACACAACATTACAGCCTATCTCATATAACGACAAATCTCATAATATACCAAGCACTTTCTATGAAATACTTGATAAATATGAAGATACCATTCACTTACATGTTTACAGTTTTATTGAGTGAAGAATTTGCAATTAGATTCGCTCTAACATCCTAAAATCAAGCAACCAGCAAGTTACCATTTTTACTTACTCAAGAAGCTCCATTGAATCCATACGAAATAAAAATAATTTGGGATCAACCTGCCTGCACGTTATTTCAAAGTATTCACCAATTATTGTCTACCGTAAACAGTAACACTGTGTATTCCTTCCGATGTAAAAATTACAGGAGATAAAACACCTGCTAGGCTAGCATCTTCATAATGAGTCAAACCATCCGGCATTCGACAGTGATTGAAATCTTGAGATGTACGTATGTAATTTAACTTAAGAGCATTGGTATTAGTATTTAAATTGGCAATATTACATGGTGGTCACTTATATCACATATGTTAATAGAAATAAAAATATATATAAAAAAAACGTACTATAATCCATCCAAGTCGAAGGCAGTAGTGTAAATTGATTGATTTTTTCGTGTTTTCAAGCGCGTCAACTACTTAGATAGATAGATAGATAGATAGATAGATATTTATTATTCTGCAGGTAGGTATATATAACCTGGTGGCAGAACTCTACAATTTACATATTACTAATATTAACTTAAAATTATTTAATGACATAATAATAATAATAATAATAATAATAATAATAATAATAATAATAATAATAATAATAATAATAATAATAATAATAATAATATGCTAACAATAATAGCCTTAACTACATTTTATGGTTGACCTGCACAGTTATTTGAAACTATTAAATACAAGATTACACGACTTTTTAATTACACTTCACTTCACTTTCACTTCACTTCACTTCACATTTGAAATTCACTTCTCTTTCTACTTCTATACTGCACTACACTACACAACACTTCACCACACTTCAATACAATACTACTTTGAATATAATTATATATTAATACAGGAACGCATTTAATAGTAATTAACACAATAATAATAGCAATAAAAATATCAATAATAATCAAATAATAACTGATATAATAATCCAACTTACTAAATTAATAAAGTTTACAAATACCATTAGTTAGTTTATTTTTAAATATTTGAACACCTAGAGGAAAGGGTTTCCAGGGCTGTCGCAGGTAACTTATTCCAGTCCGTTATTGTTCTATTTGTAAATGAAAATTTTCCAACATCTGTTCTCTGTGGCCTAAACTGAATTTTGTGCTTGTGATCCCCCCTACTAAAGTACGAAGGTCTACCCAATCGGATGTAGATATCTTTCCAAGCTGGATAACTTTTGATAATGATAATATCTTTCCAAGCTGCCTTAACTCTCCTAATTTCTAGAGATTCCCATTCAACATTCTTCCTCTTCCCTCGGAAAGCAAGTGTATACGCTCTTCTCTGTACTCTATTTAAATATTCCTTTTGGGAATTTCTATAAGGTCCCAACAAACAACCCCGTATTCCATTAACGGACGAACTAGAGATAAATAAGCTAATTCTCTCGCTTTCGCAGTACTCTTTTTTAGTATTCGCATAGTAAAATGCAAGGACCTCCAGGCTTTCCCTACGACACAGTTTACCTGATTTTCCCAACTCAATTTGCTATCAAAAATTATCCCCAGGTACTTACAAGACACGACTCTTGGAATGTTTTCGTTGCCTAAACGGTATTGAGTTTCATTATATTTGCGGCCCCTACCAAACGTGATGGTTTTGCTTTTCGAACTAATTATTGTCATGTCATTTTTTTTTTCGCCCAAAAATGTAATTTGTCTAGATCACCCTGCAAAATGTCCTCGTCTACATTTGATTGAATAACTCGATATATTATACAGTCATCTGCAAATAGACGTACCTTGGAATATAAATTGTCTGGCAGGTCATTCACAAATGCGAGAAACAGGAGAGGTCCAATAACGCTTCCTTGAGGGATCCCTGAAGTTACTTTAGCTTGAGTCGAAAATTGTTGTCCAACTCGGACTTTCTGTTTCCTATCTCGAAGAACTTCGGCCATTAGTCCCGTTAGTGTAGTGCATGTTTTTTCTCCGGGGATAACGGTGATCTTCCCCCGCCGGATGACGAGATCCGGCGCCGACCTACCGTCGGCTAGTGGGGTCTCCCCCTAACCAGGACTCTCCCACCAGCGAGGCACCGCCCCAGCCGGGACTACCTCTAAGCTCCCGACCGGTCTCCCGGAATATGTAGTAGTGTAGTGCATGTTAGTGTGTGTGTGTGTGTGTGTGTAAGAGGAGAGGATAGGACAAGGATGAGGAAGGAAAGTTCGCGCGCGGTCCGTGGCCCGTTTGGTAGGGTACTGCTCCAGCATTCGCCTGGTGTTGATCGGAGAAAGCACGGAAAACTACCGAGCAGAGCATCCGGCCGCTAAAGTTCTCCTCCAAACAGCGACTGAATTGGACCTAGCCGAGGAGCTAGTGTCGAAAATCCTGCTGCCATGGGGAGTGGGAACCTAGGACCTCCCGGTCAGAGGCGCTGCAGTGACATCAGTTGATGCACTGAGCTACCGCTCCTGGTGAAGTACTGTGGCGAAAACGTATAACGTATAACAGTATAACGTATTTAGGTATTCATTATGATAAAAAACTGACTTGGAGAGATCCATGCACTGAAGCTCTCAAAAATATATGATCCAGGGTCCTTCGCCTCGCTCGCCGAAGATAGCCACAATTAGTTTTTCCTGATTAAGTGATTGATTAGTAATTATGAACACATAAACTACTAAGGTCATTAGTCCCGTTAGCATAGTACATTTTTGTGGCGGGAGATGGCGGTAATCTTCCCCCGCCGGATGGTGAGATCCGGCGCAGACCTACCGCCTTATAGCGGGGTTTAATAATAATAATAATAATAATAATAATAATAATAATAATAATAATAATCATATTTATTCCCAACTTGTTTTACAGAGATAATATACATCGTTGTTTTTCTGAATTACTAACCACCGATAAGCAGTTGTGATGCTTAGCAATACTGAGTTTATAATTTATTATCTGCCTACTTCTACATAATATTTTTTATGTTTGGCGTGTTTTTTAACAATATTCTAATTTTTTTAAATTTACAATCTAAGTTTTTGTGAACATAGAAAATAAGAAACCTATCTTTAAATCATAAAATAAGTGAAAATGTACAGATATGCAATAGGTATATTTCCATAGACAAAATATATAATTCCATAAATAAATTATGTTTAACAGTTTTAATATTTCAGTTAACTTGTTTATATCATTATCATCATGTTTTAAAATCCAAATCTTAATCTTGTGTCGAAAAGAAAAAAAAAAGTTCATTTCTTTTCAAGAAGCCAGAAACCGAAGTTTTGCAGCGTGTTGCATAAACTCATCGTCGGACATTAAGAATTAAGTTTGCATTAAATCGCAACTTATGCTCTGGAAACGAAAACAAGATTACACGGTTTAATTGAAACCTTTGGATTCCTACTGCAAATAACCTTCCACCTCTCACACACCGTGTTCATAAATGTGTCCTTACGTTTTGACATGTCTGTATCGAAGTAATTGATGGATCGGATACATTGAAGCTTAAGAAGCTTGAAGAAGAAGCTGACGTAAAGTTAATCTTGATTAAAGTTTTGGGTCAGTTCGTATCAGACGCTTAAGTGAGATAGTCACCATGGAGCGTCCGCGCCAACTCCGGCCGGCACTGCTTCTGCTTCTGCTGTTCGCCTGTTCAGAGGCAGCACACAGTGAGTTCTGCAAATCCCAAAGTTCTCACGCGTGCTCTCAAGTGAAAAACGACATATTTACCTTTCACCTTATTTCAACTTGTTCAATGCGGATATCATTTGCTTCAACTCTATTTTAATACCTATCGCAATCTAATGTGTACGATGTCTAATGTGTCTCCGATTTCGGTAATATCGGATTTGGTGTTGAATGAATAAATAGTATGCAGAAAGTGTTGTAATGTTCTGAATTAGTGGTGCTACAACAGCACATACTTTCTCGCGATGTATTGTAATTGGTAGTGTTCCGTGGTTTCTCCGATGAACACCAGGCGAATGCCGGAGCAGTACCTTAAAGCGGAACTTTCCGCGCCGCAGTCGTTGCGGTTCTTCGGCGCCAAACTATGGGCGCTTTAATACGTTTAAGACT
This sequence comes from Teleogryllus occipitalis, assembly GCA_011170035.1. Lineage (NCBI taxonomy): Eukaryota > Metazoa > Arthropoda > Insecta > Orthoptera > Gryllidae > Teleogryllus > Teleogryllus occipitalis. Next base: position 10,672 of record BLKR01008130.1, read on the forward strand.
AACCCTACCAAAAGTTCAAAGAAAACATTTGGAGACGTTTTTGAGAAATTCTTATTTTAGATTTTTTTAATATTTAACATAATGTACTCAATATTGGGCGAAAACTACTAAAAGGTTTTTAAAATAGTGAATGACATTAAACTGATAATTATGGAGAAAAAATTACTTTCAAGTAGGGATGTATCCTTTACTTTAATGTAGGAGTGTACCCTTTAATTTTTAAGAATGTATTCCAAAATCGCAGATCTTCAAGTCGGGTCTTATCGATGGGGGAATATTCAGTTTGAAAAAAAAACGAGCAATTAATTTAGGTGCTTGTGTTGTTCCCAGACGGACAGACGGAGGGACGGAAAGACAGGCAGACGGATGGAAGGACATTTAAAACACTATTTCGGCAACAGGGGACCCCAAATGTTCATTTCCGTTGAAGTCAAGAAATCGATTTTTTGTGCGTAAAGAGGAGAAATTGTGGAAGGAAATACAAAAGCGGAGATGATAGTCAATGAAGAGGCGCGGCTTTAATGCGAGGCTTCAATCACCTTAAGCCTATTTGTTACGGCGAATTATACCCAGATTTCTGAAAATGCAATTTAACACACCCAAATATTCGAAAATATTAATTTTATTAACTTTGTTTTGAGATACATTTCAAAATTCGTATTGGAACCAAAAGAGGGATATTCTTAAATTAGGCGGTTAACGTCTGTATAAATGTCTCATCACCATTTGAACAAACATTTAAACTAATCACATTGGATTATCACAATATCTCTACTTCCACCACGGGATATTTAACTTAGGAATTTTTGCAGTGCACAAATATTTAATATCAGAACAATGCCATACTTGCAAAGCCTTTTATAAAATTCATCTTCTTACATTAGTAATCATATTTCCAAATATTTTATGTATTTCCAAAGATTAGTTGGATAGTTTAATAAAAGCTAAAAGAAAACATTTCAGACAATTTAAAAGAGCCCAGACTGATTAGCTCATTACCATAATCAAATCAACACCTAAACGTTTACAACTCAGAATATTGCCTACAAACAACCCACAGATAATCTGAAAAAGAAAACACTTTTTTAATGAAAAGAAAACAAGATAAACATTAAATCATTCCACAGTTTTATTTCCTTTATAATATTTTCAATGTACCTGAAATACATTTTAAAACTAATACAAGACAAATAACAAAATATATACTTTTATAATCACAAACAATTGAAAAGAAAAAAATTAAAAGTAAATTATACTTTCTTTGCCTTCTTCAGGTCATCGACAACAAAATCACATTCTAGAACCAAAAGCAACAAAACATGTACTAAAAAATTTAAATCAATATACCACACCCCATTCAAACGGAACGTACAAGTACAACATAATCCAAATTGATCCGGAAAAGACGGTGGAGATAGAAGAGCCGCAAGAACCCCAAACCACTCCAACCACCACTCCCAACCCGGAACAACCCCCAACAATGACAACTACTCTGGAGCCAGAAGAACCACCAACCACGATTACAACACCGGAGCCGGAAGAACCCCCAACCACGACCACCACTCCGGAACCTGAAGAGCCCCCTACGACGACGACCACTCCGGAACCTGAAGAGCCACCAACCACCACGACAACCCCAGAGCCGGAAGAGCCACCAACCACGACGACGACCCCAGAGTTGGAAGAGCCACCAACCACGACTACACCGGAGCCCGAAGAACCCCCAACCACGACGACCACCCCGGAACCTGAAGAGCCCCCAACGACGACGACCACCCCGGAACCTGAAAAGCCACCAACGACGACGACCACCCCGGAACCTGAAGAGCCACCAACCACCACGACGACCCCAGAGCCGGAAGAGCCACCAACCACCACGACGACCCCAGAGCCGGAAGAGCCGCCAACCACAACGACAACCCCGGAGGAGCCGCCAACATCGACGACTACTCCGGAGCCGGAAGAACCCCCAACCACGACGACCACCCCGGAACCTGAAGAGCCCCCAACGACGACCACTCCGGAACCTGAAGAGCCACCAACCACGACGACGACCCCAGAGCCGGAAGAGCCACCAACCACCACGACGACCCCAGAGCCGGAAGAGCCACCAACCACCACGACGACCCCAGAGCCGGAAGAGCCACCAACCACAACGACGACCCCAGAGTTGGAAGAGCCACCAACCCCGACTACACCGGAGCCCGAGGAACCCCCAACCACGACGACCACCCCGGAACCTGAAGAGCCCCCAACGACGACGACCACCCCGGAACCTGAAGAGCCACCAACGACGACGACCACCCCGGAACCTGAAGAGCCACCAACCACCACGACGACCCCAGAGCCGGAAGAGCCACCAACCACGACGACGACCCCAGAGTTGGAAGAGCCACCAACCACGACTACACCGGAGCCCGAAGAACCCCCAACCACGACGACCACCCCGGAACCTGAAGAGCCCCCAACGACGACGACCACCCCGGAACCTGAAGAGCAACCAACGACGACGACCACTCCGGAACCTGAAGAGCCACCAACCACCACGACGACCCCAGAGCCGGAAGAGCCGCCAACCACGAAGACGACCCCAGAGCCGGAAGAGCCACCAACCACGACTACTCCGGAGCCCGAAGAACCCCCAACCACGACGACCACCCCGGAACCTGAAGAGCCCCCCACGACGACGACCACTCCGGAACCTGAAAAGCCACCAACCACGTCGACGACCCCAGAGCCGGAAGAGCCACCAACCACGACGACGACCCCAGAGCCGGAAGAGCCACCAACCGACGCCGGAGCCCGAAGAACCCCCAACACGACGACCACCGGACCCTGAAGAGCCCCCGACGACGACGACCACTCCGGAACCTGAGAAGAAGGCTACCACCAACCACGACGACGACCCCAGAGCCGGAAGAGCCACCAGCCACGACGGCGACCCCAGAGTGGAAGAGCCACCAACCCGACGACGGCCCAGAGCCGGAAGAGACACCAACCACGACGACGACCCCAGAGCCGGAAGAGCCACCCAACACGACTACTCCGGGCCGGGGAACCCCCAACCACGACGACCACCCCGGAACCTGAAGAGCCCCCAATACGACGACCACCCCGGAACCTGAAGAGCCACCAACGACGACGACCACCCCGGAACCTGAAGAGCCACCAACCACCACGACGACCCCAGAGCCGGAAGAGCCACCAACCACGACGACGACCCCAGAGTTGGAAGAGCCACCAACCACGACTACACCGGAGCCCGAAGAACCCCCAACCACGACGACCACCCCGGAACCTGAAGAGCCCCCAACGACGACGACCACCCCGGAACCTGAAGAGCAACCAACGACGACGACCACTCCGGAACCTGAAGAGCCACCAACCACCACGACGACCCCAGAGCCGGAAGAGCCGCCAACCACGACGACGACCCCAGAGCCGGAAGAGCCACCAACCACGACTACTCCGGAGCCCGAAGAACCCCCAACCACGACGACCACCCCGGACCCTGAAGAGCCCCCGACGACGACGACCACTCCGGAACCTGAAGAGCCACCAACCACCACGACGACCCCAGAGCCGGAAGAGCCACCAACCACGACGACGACCCCAGAGCCGGAAGAGCCACCAACCACGACAACTCCGGAGCCCGAAGAACCCCCGACGACGACGACCACCCCGGACCCTGAAGAGCCCCCGACGACGACGACCACTCCGGAACCTGAAGAGCCACCAACCACCACGACGACCACAGAGCCGGAAGAGCCACCAACCACGACGACGACCCCAGAGCCGGAAGAGCCACCAACCACGACTACTCCGGAGCCCGAAGAACCCCCAACCACGACGACCACCGCGGAACCTGAAGAGCCCCCAACCACGACGACCACTCCGGAACCTGAAGAGCCACCAACCACGACGACGACCACAGAGCCGAAGAGCCGCCAACCACAACGACAACCTCGGAGGAGCCGCCAACAACGACGACTACCCGGAGCCGGAAGAACCCCTAACCACGACGACCACCCTGAACCTGGAAGAGCCCCCATCGACGACCACCCCGGAACCTGAAGAGCCCCCAATACCGACGACCACTCCGGAACCTGAAAAGCCACCAACCACCACGACGACCCCAGAGCCGGAAGAGCCACCAACCACGACGACGACCCCAGAGACGGAAGAGCCACCAACCACGACGACGACACCAGAGCCGGGAGAGCCGCCAACCACGACGACGACCCCAGAGCCGGAAGAGCCACCGACCACGACTACTCCGGAGCCCGAAGAACCCCCAACCACGACGACCACCGCGGAACCTGAAGAGCCCCCAACCACGACGACCACTCCGGAACCTGAAGAGCCACCAACCACCACGACGACCCCAGAGCCGGAAGAGCCGCCAACCACCACGACTACTCCGGAGCCCGAAGAACCCCCAACCACGACGACCACCCCGGAACCTGAAGAGCCCCCAACAACGACGACCACTCCGGAACCTGAAGAGCCGCCAACCACCACGACGACGAGCCGGAAGAGCCACCAACCACGACGACGACCCCAGAGCCGGAAGAGCCACCAACCACGACGACGACCCCGGAGCCGGAGGAGCCGCCAACAACGACCACTACTTCGGAACCTGAAGAGCCCCCAACGACGCTGACAACTCCGGAACCTGAAGTGCCGCCAACCACGACGACGACCCCGGATCCGGAAGAGCCGCCGACCACGACTACTGAAGACCCAACGAACCCGGACACGGACGATCCGCCAAACACGTCTGCGGAGACGGAAGATCCATCCACGTCCACCAGCCCGGAGACTCCCTCAACGAGTTTGCCTGTGACTGATCCTCCTGGCTTTTTTCCGCAATTGAATTCTTCCGTTTTACCGGACGATGGTGGATATGCTTGTATATTTGCGAGTTTGAAAATTAAATTGCGGGTGCCGTATCGCAATACATTAAATGTGGTAAGTTAAATTTATAACGTATATTAATATGTATTTTGTTATATACACGGAGATAGTTTTTGTAATGGATTTAAGATTCCCTAATGTTATGAATGAGTTTTGTGTTGTACTTAGATTTCTTGTTGTATAGTCTGTTTGATTTGTCTTTATGTTTATTCTTACGAATCAGACTGGATAATTATCGTATTTTCATATTTGGTTATTTTCTTGGCGTAGTAATGGAGAAGTTTTGTTCTTGTTTGATGCAGCAGCTTTTTGGGGTTATTTAGTACTAGTGTTTTTATAGTTTTTCTTTTCGTTTTTGCTAATGATTGCTCATTAGTAGGATGAAGTACGTCGGTATTTATTGGTTTCTTTCTATTATTGCTTTTTCTTTCTTGGAATCCTACTTTTAGATTTGTATATTATCCGTGAAAATTGTGTAATGTGGTAGTTTTCTCTGCATTTCGTAGGACGAATGCGATTTCTAGCTGGTCAAATTTAATAAGAAGAATATATTTGCGGTAATCCTTTTCGTGGTGCCCGTTGGTAATTTGTATTGTACTAAATTTTATTAATGCTTTTTTAACTTTATAACTTCAATTGAAAACGTGCGGCATACCGAAATCCTTTTTTTATTTAATTCTACCTACAGGTCGGAACCGTTGACTTAGGAGACCACATCATCATGCGGATTCTGTGGTATAACGGTCTGCGTACTGGGCTTTTTTAAGGGCGAAAAAATCCTTCGTACGCCTTCCTTCGGAGGGGAAGTAAAGCCGGCTGTTCCATGTAGTATATTTACTGCATATAAAAAATCCTCAAGCCTAAAAGAAGCCTCTGAGCAAAATTGAGATCCACCTGTTTCGTCCCCCAAGATAATACCTCCTTTCTCCGCTAGATGGTAAAAGGAGCGTAGCGAAATTGGCGTGGTTAGGCGGAAGAGCGGGCTTGATGGCCCGAGTCTCGCCACGTAAAATAAGGCATTAACCCTTTCACTGCCTAGAGCCGATGCGTTTTTCAAAGCCAAACTTCCACGGTCCGATCAGAGCCGATGGCAGCGTCGCTTGTGCTTTTAATTCATTTATTCAGCAATAGATAGCATAGAATGCCTCTTATCGTGTTGGTTAAGGTTTCAACTGGTCGTTTTGAATGAAACATATTTCTTTCTAATGTGTTTGAAGTTACAAAAGTCATTCCATAAAGCTGCAGCATAAGTGCAATATAGCATTTGCTAAGAAACAACATTTCACACAATAATTTAAAAAAAATTGTAATATGTAAGCCATAAATATTTAAGGACTTATTAGAGCTTGTCCCGTGTGGGGCGGTGGGAGATGCCTGGTTGGAGAAGTCGACGCTAGTCGTAGGTCGGTGCGGGATCCGGCAATCCAGTGGAGGAAGAGCACTAATGTCCTCAGTAGCTGACGCGCCAAAATCACTAACAATCAATCAATCGGCAAAAACAATAAATATTTAAGGACAGATGTGTAAAGAGTTTGTTTTTACTACTTTTAGATCTTAAAAAAACAAAACAAAATCGTTTTGAACTTAATTTTTTCTTGAAATTTGAAAACATATTGTGTTAAAAATTATTTTTTTCCAAGGGAAAATATTATTCTACCTTAAATCCGAGACATATTAAAAGTAATTTATATTTCTTCTTTCCACAAAAATATAGTTTGCATATCTTTTAAAATAAAGCTGTTAGAGAGATATGAAAATGTGTCTGCATTTTTTGAATTTCCCCTGTGGGAGTTTTCGCATTACTTGGCCGGGAGGTGCCGCATTACTTGGCCAGTGAAAGGGTTAACTAACTAACTAACATGTTGACGGGAAGTGTACTCTTCCAGACCACCAATCAAAGCTTTTGTGTCATATGCGCTCAGTAGAATGCAGTGCTAAGCTCCTAGCCACTCGGGCTGGTATAGATGACACTCTTATTGGTCCTTCACTTGTGAAACATGTTGCAGGGCTGGGAATTGTCACTGTTTGCTAATACACATAGAATAGTTAAACGGGATGATACAAATCTCCCGTCTTGTGGCATGTATGTACAGTCCTACCTACATTTTGTCCTCGGAGGGGTGTGTCTTTTCTGCAGGGGATTGGGAAGGCGATCGCCAGTGTCTGAGAAATCAAACGAGGCTTGAGGGCTCAGAGGAATTGGATAACGAACATTCTGTACTTGCATGTTTCGACATAACTATGGCGCAATTCCGAAAGAAGTATCGGCTAGTCAGGTATGCCTGCTGAGCGCAAAGAGGGTCCGGTCAACTTTTGGTTGACCACGTTTTAAACAATTCCCAAAGTGACCCATGCCGATATGCACCAACCAATCGGCGTAGTCAAGCTCCCCATCTGAAGGATATTTGGAAGCTCTCGAATTCCTAGGAAATTGCCGAGAAGCTTCCTAGGAAATACTTAACGGGCTTGCCCGGTGTCCCTATCGCGAATGAAAGCAGATTGATTGATTGTCAGTGATTCCGGCGCGTCACCTACTCAGGTCATTAGTGTTCTTCCTCCACTGGATTGCCAGATCCCGCGTCGACCTACCGTCGACTAGCGTCGACTTCTCCAACCCGGTATCTCCCACCGCCCCAGCCGGGACAAGCTCTAAGCTCCCGACCGGGCTCCCGGAATATGTGATAGTGTAGTTCATGTTAGTGTGTGTGTGTGTGTGTAAGGGGAGAGGATAGGACAAGGAATGGGAAGGACAGATCGCGCGCGGTCCGTGGCCCGTTTGCTAGGGTACTGCTCCGACATTCGCCTGGTGTTAATTGGAGAAACCATGGAAAACTACCGATCAGAGCAGCCGGCCGCTAGAATTCTCCTCCAGACCGACTGAATTCGACCTAGCTGAAAAGCTAGTATCGAAAATCCTGCCGCCGTCGGGTCTCGAACCTAGGACCTCCCAATCAGAGGCGCTGCAGTGACATCAGGTCAGCTTAACAATATAGCCTAATTGAATAAACGAATTCCGTCATGAAGGAAAACTGTTTCTGGTTTGGTTTTCGGTATGGGTACGTGCTACTAACGTGCACACATGTCATGTGTTCAAGGACGCGGTGACCGAGCTAGCTGTGCCCAGCTACGCCCAGTCAGGCGGCCAGTGCGGGGAGAGCCGCCAGGAGCTGCACTTCACGTGGAACTGGCCACAAGAGGGGGCGACGCGAGCGCGGCGTGCGGCGGACGTGGAAAACAAAGTGACGTTCGCGTGGACGCCAAACGGCGACGAGTTCGCCCTCTCCAGCATGGCCATGGACATCCGGAAGACGAGAGCTGTCATCTCGGACCTGCACGAAGATGGTGAGTTTTGTTTCAACCTCTCAAAACTGAGTCTGGCACATCGATTCATGAACATTGATCACTCGCGGACGGTTTTGAAAACATTAGTTTTCCATTCTAAACAGAGGATAAGTAATTTGTCACGTTTAAAAGAACTTTGAAGGACAAAGCGAGCTCGAAGAGATTTCTAGTTTATCTTTCTTTCATTACGCCATTGCATCGCAATTACATATAGCATTCATCCTATTGTCATTATCAACTTGGAGCCAATCCCAGTATTCCAATTCTTAGTCACAAGTTTGAAGAAACGGAACGAATAAGAGATGAAGGGTTCTATACTTCGATTTATTTAACCGGAAGTGGTAGCTCAGTGCATCAACTGATGTCACTGCAGCGCCTCTGACCGGGAGGTCCTGGATTCGACTCCTGACGGCGGCAGGATTTTCGACACTAGCTTTTGAGCTACGTCGAATTCAGTCGCTGTCTGGAAGAGCATTCTAGCGGCCGGCTGATCTGATCGGTAGTTTTCCGTGGTTTCTCCGATCAACACCAGGCGAATGCTGGAACAGTACCCTACCAAACGGGCCACGGCCCGCGCGCGATCTGTCCTTCCTCTTCCTTGTCCTATCCTCTCCCCTCACACACACACTTACACTAACATGCACTACACTACCAAATATTTCGAGAGACCGGTCGGGAGCTTAGAGCTTGTCCCGGCTGGGGCGGTGCCCCGCTGGTGGGTGAGTCCTGGTTAGGGGGAAACCCCACTAGCCGACGGTAGGTCGGCGCCGGATCTCGCCGGCCCGTTTGTTAGGCTTGTTGCGTTTGTTAGGTTGTTGAGCTACTGCTACCGGGTTTGCTTTTTCACATACGTCTATCATCAACGACGTATGTAATTCAACGTTCGTGCGTGCACCCGTGTCCTTCCAGAAATCGACACGAGCGCCACCGGCAGGGCCGACAACTTGGCGATGTTCGCGGCGCCCAAGGGCCAAGCGCATGCGTGCGCCGCCGCCTCCGAGGTGGACCTGGGCGACGGCGCTGGTATCGAGCTCTCGGACGTGCACCTGCAGGCCTTCAACAAGGACCACGAGGAACCTGCAGCAGCAGGTACGTTGCTTGGTAGGCGGTTTAAAACCGCTCGTACAACAGGCCGGGCTGCCAGGCTGCCAGGCTGTGCTCTACGCAACGAAGTACAGTAGACATTCCCGCTCTTGAAAATTAACAAGTAATTTTATTTTGGATGTGTATTTTGAATCGCTTGCAGCCGCTATTTATGATTTTCTGCCAGCCATACACTACATAATATATTGACTTGGAATGATGGATAAATTGCCTACAAACACCTTTGAACCCTTTCTTCGAAATATTCATCAGTTTGGGAAATTAATTTACGGCATTTCTAAGTTTATGAGGGCGTTAAGGAAGAATATTAAGTCATACAGTGGAGTGAGGTGTCGTGCAGTGTAATGCAGAGAAATAATGAAGGAAATGTTTTTAGTGTTATAGAGAAGTGAAGGACAGTGCAGTACGGTCTTAATTGTATAAATACTCAGTGCGGATTGAGATGATAGACGTTTCTTTTCATTTTCTTCTTGTAATTTAATGTTTTAAGATTCATCATTTTTATATTATTATTGTTATTTTTATTATTATTGTAGCATTATTATTATTACCATTATATTATTTGCATGAGATTTATTATCTTATTTATTTAATTAACTGCCACCGGGTTGCACCCAATTGCAGTTTAAATAAATTTATCTTATCTTATAAAATACAAGCTCAGGTATTGCTGCTCCATGACAGGAAATAAAAGTGTTACAAGATTCATTAAAATATCATTATTCATTCCCCATTATTGCGAAGCAATGAATTATTTATGAAACGCACCTCGTATGTGAAGTAATATAAGCAGCAAAGTCGACAAAAAATGTAGAGTACAAAAGAATTCCAGACTTTATCATTAAATAGCTTCCAAGTAAGAAATATGAAACATGACTGATAATAAAACATTAGTTTTGAAGGCATAATTTCAACCACTAGCACTTAAAATTTCTTCACAAATTAAGTTCAAAGTTGACTAAATCATGAGTCAACTGTTCCTAAGCTTCTATATTTTCGAAGCGAAATTGTGTCGTGATTACTTTTCGGTCACACCTGGCTAAACCATCTTTGTGTCAATGCACTACCCCCACTACTCATCCCCCCATAGATTTCCCAGAGCGGTAGAAACGAATTTCTAAAATTGTTTCTTTCATGGTGGCAGGTTAGTCTGCGCCAACCCTACCCTGTTAAGAACAGACTCATCAAATTCCTCAGAGAAATGGTCGGATTCTACCCATATTTCGATAACAAAGTTAATTATATATAGTCTCCCAAGAAAGTACACATAACATAATATGAAGAATTCTTAATGACCATTAATATATTGAAGGAAGTTTAAGAGGGCTTGATCAGTATAAAAAAAAGAATTTACTACATGGTTGTTTGCAGACGTTTCGGAAAATATATTTCGGTCCTCAGGGCTGTAAAATATGAGAAAGAAGCAAAACACAATTACAATAAGGCCACAAAAACACGTGTTGGATACAATTACAATATCTGGCCACAGTTGATATTTATATTATTTAATTAAAATTGTAATATGTATACATTTCAAATATAACTAAATACAAATTATATCCAAATATTGTCCAGACCTTGCAGAGTTTATTTTTCTAACAAAATAGACTTGGTGTACAAAGTACGCCGGGCATTTTCTCTTTAAACGGGAATGAACAAGAAAAACTTGTGTGAAAGATATTCTTACTTAAATGTTCATAATGAACAATATAAAAATAAAAATTTGAAGCAAGAAACTTAAGGGGTACTTTGAAATACTTTAATTAATTCATTATTTTCTTAATTCGTATTTATCATTTATGGATGAACATATTAATTGTGAATTTTATTCTGAATTAGTTGATCGTTTTATTCATAATTCAATCAAGTAAAACAGAGGAAGGAATTATGGAGCTCAAGAAAATAGGCACAGATTGCACTCCTCCCTTAAAAGTCAAATACGTTCCAGTTTTTTACATTAAATAATGATTTGTATGCAATACAGAAATGTATTTCTATTTAGTCAATTCAAAGTAGTTAAACACATGCTTTACGATTATGGCAGCAAAACAAAGATTCCATAAGTTAAACTTACACAAGAGATTTTAATAAAACAAGAAATGGGGCTCGCAGGTGATCTCATAGCTAACTGCCGTCCCACTCTCGGCTTGTGGCGCATAAAGGCATTTGAAGACATCGAATAACCTATTTGTAGATGTGTGAACGCAGTCTCGCCGGCCTCTTACCACATTTCTCGTCGCACATTTCTCGCAACGCATTCCTCGGTGTGGTCTGTTGCGGGCTTAAGACGGGTCTCGCAAAGAGGGAGGTAATGGTAGGGGAAGGAAACGCGATGGTGGCTTTGCCGCGCGAGAATGTCGAGTACTGACGAGAAGTTATCGGTTGCTCTTCTGTTCCAGCGGTAAGCTGCCCCGTGGCCATGCACGTCTCCAACGGCATCTACATCGCCGTGGGCGCAGTTTTGGGCGGCTTCGCCCTAGTGGCAATCATCGGCTACATCGTCTACCGCTCCCGCACACGTAATAGGGGTTCCTTTCAGTTCAACTTTCTGGACGAGGCGATGGCGTAGACGCAAGTTCTCCGCAGAAGACCGCTTTTGAGATCAACAACATCGTGGAGAGTTTATTCAAGACTATCCCAAACATCGTGAAATTAAAACAGTTGTGTTTAATTATACATACAATATGCCCCAATCAGGGCGATGTGTCTCAAACAATTTATCGGTTTTCTATCCGATTTTTAGGAGGCGGTTTACATCGATCGCTAAGTCGACGACCAATAAATCGTTAATGTAATATAACATAACCTCTTTGATTTTAACATAGATATCAGTTATTTTCAATATTTGGCGGACTTTTGAATTCTGTTGGACATAATTTCATTCGTGGTCTATTAAATACCCTCTTCGCTTTGTGAGTCGGGGATTTATCGACAATTTCCAAAGCACTCGAGGTATTACCTATGATCATTCTTTCATATCCTGCCTGAATAGCATGAATTCATCAAACGCGCATGCAGGGTGCTTCAATATTCACTTTATGCATACGTACAAACAGCGTGAACGAATGTCTGGAACTGAAGCTTTGTAAACAGAAAGATCCCAGCTTCCACGTCCTGGAAGTTAGCAGGACCATTTCACCCAATCACAAAACTGTATAGCTCATAATTTGCCGCTTTTTTGCCGTTCTTAAGATGTGAAAACAAAAAATTTGCCGGGGGTCATTTTCTCAAAAAAATCGATGGTCCTGCTAACATCCATTGGAAGTTAGCAGGACCACACATCTAAATCCACTACTAATGTAAGCATACACACCACACAGTACTCCAACATTGCCGCTTTTTATTTATAAACGATTAGTGAAGAAATCATACTGATATCTCCATTTTTTCAAAAGATATTTACAAAAATCCAAAAATAAGACCCACGTTCCTATGGTGAGCGACCTCAAGAAGGACAAGACACGTTTCGTCCAAGACCAATAGCCGTAACGATTCATACTCTACGCCAAAATTTAACCTGAACCGTTGCAAACTGTAATCTGTAATAAAAAAAATTGCCGCGAACCGGTTAGTTTAAAATACCCAGGTTCGAACCCCAGAATTTATACTCTTCGAAGTTCCCTCCGCGAAGAAAAGTAACGATAACTCCAAAACTAATAGCCGTAACAACTCATACTCTATGCCAAAATTTGTTCCTAAATGTTGCTAATTGTAATCTGCAATCCAAAAATTTTCCGCGGACCGGTTAGATTAAAATACCCAGGTTCGAACCCCAGAATTTAAAATCTTGGAAACCCCCTCCGCGAGGAAAAGGTACGATACCTCCCAAATTAATAGCCGTAACAATTCATACTCTATGCCAAAATTTGCTCCTAAACGTTGCTAAGTGTAATCTATAATAAAAAAATTTGCCGCGGACCGGTTGGTTTAAAATTGAAACCCAGAGTTTGAACCCCAGAGTTTAAACGCTTGGAAGCCCCCTCCACGAGGAAAAGGCCCGATACCTCCTGAATTATTAGCCTGAACAATTCATTCTCTATGCCAAACTTTGCTCCAAAATGTTGCTAATTGTAATCTGCAAGAAACAAATTTGCCGCGGACCGGTTAGTTTAAAATACGAAGGTTCGAACTCCAGAATTTAAACTCTTGGAAGACCCCCCCCCCCCGCGACGAAACGGCACGATACCTCCTAAATTATTAACCTTAACAATTTATACTCCATGCCAGAATTGGCTTCTAAACGCTGCTAATTGTAATCTGCAATAAATAAATTTGCAGCGGACTGGTTAGTTTAAAATACTTAGGTTCGTACCCCAGAATTTCAACTATTGGAAGCTCCTCCGCGAGAAAAAGGCACGATACCTCCCAAACTAATAGCCGTAACAATTGATACTCTATGCCAAAATTTGCTCCTTAATGTTGCTAATTGTAATCTGCAATCAAAAATATTGGCGCGGACAGGTTAGTTCAAAATACTCAGGTTGGAACCCCAGAAATGTAATTCTTGGATGCCCCTTCCGCGAGGAAATGGCACGATACCTCCTGAACTATTAGCCCTAACATTTCATAGTCTATGACAAAATTTGCCCCTAAACGTTGCTAATGGTACTCAGCAATAAAAATATTTGCTGCGGGCCGGTTAGTTTAAAAAACCCAGGTTCGAACCCCAGACTTTATACTCTTGGAAGCCCCCTCCCGAAGTCCTGGAAGCTCCCAGCGCAAGGAAAAGACACGTTTCCTCCTGAACCAATGGCCGTAAAAAATTGATTCATACATATACTGACACAACGGACCGGTTAGTTTACAATACCAGGGTTCCAACCCCAGAATTTAAACTCCTGGAAGCTCCCTCCGCGAGGAAAATGTACGATACCTTTTTGAAGTTGAAGTCTTGGAAGCTTCCTGCGCAATGAAGAGACACGTTACTTCCTGAACCAATAGCCGTAACAATTCATACACTATGCAAAAATTTGCCCTTACCTGTTGGAAACAGTAATCTGTAATTAATTAATTTGCCTCGGACCGGTCAGTTTAAACTACTGAGGTTCGAACCCCAGAAATTGAAGTCTTGAAATCACCCTGCGCAAGGAAAGACACGTTTCCTCCTGAACCAACAGCCACAACAATTTATAGTGTACGCCAAAATTTACATTAAGCGTTGCAAAATGTAATGTGTAATAAAAAAATTTGCCGCGGACCGGTTAGTTCAAAATACTCAATTTTGAACCCCAGAAATTTAAGTCTAGGAAGCTCCATGCGCAAAGATAAGACACGTTTCCTCGTGAACCAATGGCCGTAAAAAATTCATT
>BLKR01008131.1:0-25328 GCA_011170035.1 Teleogryllus occipitalis
GCTCTTTGGTCTCGCCGGGGACGTCGCTTTCTTCACCTTTTTGGCTCCACCACACAAACACATTTTTCACAGGCCCCCTTGTAATACACGGCCACGCATCTTACGCGTCTTCGATCCCGGCGCGCGCTCTTCCACTTTCGCCCTCAGAGCCGAAGCTCTTTGGTCTCGCCGGGAGGTCGCTTTCTCCACCTTCTTGTGTCCAAACACAAAAACACATTTTGCATCGGCCCCCTTGTAACACACGGCCACGCATCTTACGCGTCTTCGATCCCGGCGCGCGCTCTTCCACTTTCGCCCTCAGAGCCGAAGCTCTTTGGTCTCGCCGGGAGGTCGCTTTCTCCACCTTCTTCCTTCCGAACACAAAAACACTTTTTCCATCGGCCCCCTGTTACCCAAGGCCACGCAGCACACGCGCCTACCACTTCGGCCCGTGTTTGCCTACTTCCATTCGCGGAGCCGAGCTCCTTTGGTCTCCTCTGCGGCGTCACCTACGCCGTCTTACTCCCCCCCCCCACGTCACAGACACATTCTTCTTCGGCTCTCCCGTCACCCGCACACATCAACGGCTCTTTCTGCTTCACATCACGCAGCTTCAGAATGAAGGGCGGGGACTGCAGTTGCTGCTTATTCACATTTTTTGTTTGCAACGCAGCCGCCACTGGCCGAACAGCTCTTTGCGGTAGAGCCTCGCTGAGAAAGACTCGTTCACCGGTGTACCTTCGTTTGCGGGACCTGCCCGCGTTGCAGGCAGGAGAGCTGCCTGAAGGAAGCCTGTGTCTGGACACCCCCCCCCTCTCCTCCGTCACCTTATTCTGCGCCGTCGCTGTCGCTGCAGACGCAGCAGCAGCAAGCGCGGACGCAGCGCCGCCACCAGGGGGCGCGACCGGCGCCGGCGTCGCGACGTCCAAGGGCGCGGAGCACACGCGCCAGCCAGCCCGGCGCGCGCTCGTCCCCCGCCACTCGCGGAGCCGGAGTCCCTTTGGCCTCCTCCGGAGCGTCGCCAGCCCCATCCATCTCCTTCTCCATGTTAACATCACATGCGTCCTCGGCCCCCTCGTCACCCGCACACATCAGCGGTTCGTCCTCTTCCTCCTCAGCGATGGTTGGCTCCTTCGTCTCCACATCGCGCAGCTCCAGAATGAAGGGCGACGACTGCAGTTGCTGCTTGGTGCATAGTTTTTCCATGCACCGCAGCCGCCACTCGCCGAACAGCTCTTTGCGGTAGAGCTTGGCCCTGGTCGTCTGTACCTGGCACAGCTCGCTGAGAAAGACTCGTTCTCCGGTGTGGCTTCGTTTGCGGGACCTGCTCACGTTGCAGGGAGGAGAGCGGCCAGAAGCACACCTGTGTCTGGACACACTTGCACCCTCGTTGTCCACTGTCGGATAGTTTTGGTCTGGATATTGTGGTGGAATTGTCACATCGGTTTTACCGTCGACTGTTTCCATTTCACCTGCCCACTTAAATGTCTCACGTTCTCGCTCAAATGTCGCCTCTCCAGCATAATCCTCGCCACTCTGTTGGCCGTTTTTGAGTATATCTATTGCGTCATCCTCCTGTTCCTCAATTTCTTCTTCCTCCTCCGTTTCTCCTTCTACGGACTCCCATTCAGATTCTTCCTCCTCTTCTACTTGATCATCGATTTGTCCTGCTATTTCTGTGTCTCCTTCTTTAAATTCTTCTTCTTTGATTAGTTCTTCCTCTTTAATGACGTCTCCTTTTTTGACTTCTCTTATATTTCCAAATTCGTGTGCGATAGAATTTTCGATTTTCTCTTCGCTGTCGTTTTTGTTTGCATTGTGTTGAACATGTAGTTCGATTTCGTCTATAAATACATTTTTAATCATTTTTCTGTCGTGTAATTCAACGATGCATAGCTGCAGTTGTATTACAATATCTAATAAGGTTTTGAAGTTGCTGACAATCAATTGCTGAGAATTAATGAGTGAGTAGAGCGGGTGCAGTCGCCAGATGTTGATAGCAAGGGTAATGTTCCGTGCTCGATTTACCTCCTCAAAGGCACGCAATTCCGGAAATTGGAAGTCAGCAAACAACACTGTAGCGAGGTATTGATTTATAGTTGCTCTCTTAAAGACGCTGGAGGTTCGTATGAATGCTCTCGGCGAGCATAAAATTGTTTTGAGACGTATATCCATATCCTGACAGTGGACCAGGGTTGCAAGTTGCTTCACTGGAACGTGCCACATTTCTCCTGATGTTACTACGGATACAGCTTAGAATAAGAACGTTGGGGATTCCGTATCTAGGAAATGGCCTAATTGTACCATTTGTATTGTTATCTGTTCAATGGTGCATACATTTTTGTAAATATATTTCATTGAAATGTATACAATCAAGATCTTAAATTATATATATTTTCTGAAATTATTAGAAATATTTGTGGCTTTTTCTTTATTTCTCTAGTAGTCTATGTAATTGATGGTTTGCACTAAAGGCCTAAAATGCGTTTTTTAGTCTTATCAGTCTCTGTAACTCTCGTAGTGATGTTTCTATGTCACCACGTAGTCATGTATGGCGTGAAGAGTTGATACTTATTATTATTCCAAAATAGTATTTTGTCTACTAATTGAAAGTATATTTATTTTGCTGAAATAATATTTGCCCACGAGTTAAGTTTTAAACGTTTCATTTTATTTATTTTATTTTATTTGTCTCTAAACTTAACACTCATGCATAACAAAACTATTAGGAATAATTACTTATTAAATTGAATAAATTAAACGTACAATTTAATACTGGATGGATATAATTTGCCGTGAAAATTTTCCTATTAAAAGCGAATTACTGCAAGTGAATATTTTCACTTTTGACTTATTTGGTTTTCTACTTTGAATTATACTGTTCTTTGGTCTGGCTATATCCATTACCTATGACATATTGTCTAACGTTCTATATGGACAGAATGTATGTATATAAAATGAATGGAATATTTGTGCGGAATTACATTCCCCCCTTTTTTTGCAAAAGAGAAAATAGTTATTTAATGTCAAACTTAAGATTAATCTGAGGCTATGTCCTATCTACGTCAATATGCGTCCTCCGACAGAATCGGTACGGTGACTGTTTTTTATTGCTTGATGCGATCATATTTCTTATTTGTATATGAGTGAAATATAATTCATTAAAACTTTCGGGATTTTAAAAGCGTTACATATTGCGAAACACAAATCTTGATCGACATCTATCAAAGACGTCAGAGATATCACTAACTACGCTCGATTTGTATAACTTTTCTATTATAATATGCTCTACATTTATTTCCACTGCCTTACTGGAATCTTCTTTATATTTACAATACAACCCCTCAAAAAATCTTTGCTATGTGTAATTTATGTATTTTTTGTTTTCGAATAATCCGCTTTGGACCACGCAGCCATGCAGAAGTGCATGGTATTTATCCATGGATCAGCATTATGCTGAGTCCATTTTTTATCCCCCAAGGTTGTTAGTCCAGTAGGGGGGGTAATGATAGAAATGGTGATGATAATCGCGGCTGAATGGACGACACACACATACAAACATACACACACAGCCGTGACCGAGGTGGGAGCTACTGTCTTAGCGATCTCGGCTATCCGGACTGACAGCTATTATTAATTTAATTTAGGACTAAAAATATTATGGGTCGGTTGATTATAAAGTCTACTCCCTGTAGCAACGAGATTTCTAAGAAGCAGATGTAGGGATTATCGGTGCGTCTACAACATTGCGCCAAGATCTTAAATTATATATTTTTTCTGAAATATATTTAAATATACGTGGCTTTTTATTTACTACTCTAGTAGTCTTTGTAATTGATTATTTTCAAAGAGACTTGTAAAATGCGTTTTTTAGTTATATCAGTCTCTGCAACTATTTAAATAATGTTTCTATGTCACCACCTGGAGACATTATCGGTTTTGCATTAGTTTGGTCCAATCTAGACAGGTGTCAGGAGCTGATTTTTCGTTGCAAGCTTTATGGTGATGAAAGACCAGTATCACATTTTTTCACCTGAATAATGAATTAGTGTTTCAGTGTTTTTAAGTGTTAGCTAGGAATGAAGCGATTCTCTATTAAATGCCATGTGATCAACGTCAAATCCTTGTGGTCAATGTTTTAGCAATGAAATATTCATGGAATCTAGTCTGGACGTGCGTGCAATAATCCACATAAAAGCAAAATGACGTGAGAGAACATTAATGTGGATATGCACTCTATTTAAAACTATCAACCAGGTAAAACTTACAAATATATGGGCATTCAGTAATTAAGTAGACAAATTGGTCTGGAGATATAAACGCTTATTTTTGCAAAACAGTACTTTTCCTACTATTCAATATACTCTACATCAACATTTATGCACATATCTCAACTGGTTATCAGCTTTTTTATTTCTGCTACAAAGAACTGTTTATTTTGTTGTTTGAACCAATTCACCAAAAGTGTTTCTGACATTCTTGTTATCCTGGAAGTTCTTCCCACTTAATTCCTACCTTAGTCGACCTAAGAAGTACAAAACCGATTGTGCTAAAGCAGTGTTGTAAGGATGATCAAGCATACTTCTCAAACCAATTTATCGATGGTTTCACGGGTTTGTAAAGCAATGTCATCATGTGGGTTTTCTTGATGGAGAATCACACCAACTCTCGTCTTAAATCTTCGACGTCTCTTTCCCATGGCTGGCTTCACCTTCTTCAAAAGCATAATTGAGTAGTATTGGCTGTTTATTACACACTCTTCTTTGAGATAATAACAAAATACGTTCCACTTGTTTCCGAAAACACTGTCAACAAGATATTTCCTGCTTATGTGGCCAGAACAGTCTTCGTCAGTCACTGAATCTCGGCCACTATTGAACCATTCTACTAGTTTCTAAAAATTACTCCAGTTCATACAACTTTCATAATACACTTTAGTCTTTCTATATTATATATTAGCTGGTTATTTACCTTGAACAATTAAAAAACGAATCACAGAACGTTGTTTAACCAATGTGGAATTATCAAGGGGCCAGTCCATCGTACAGCTTTATTTTAAGGTTATGAACACAACAATGATGATCCTCCAGGAAGTCAGAATTCAACCGAGCAATGCCAAATTAAAGGTCCCAAAGTTACAAAACTTGTGCTACACAATTTTTTTTTCTCTGGAATAATTTGTCTCTGAATGACACTCACATCTGGGCATTGATGAATGTGAGAATATCTCGAACGACGCAATGAAAAAGATTACTCGTATGGACTACTAGCTGGTGTACCCGGCGTTGCTCGGGTTTATAGTAAATTATTAGTCAAGGAGAGGAATTTCATTTTTTCATACCCTGTGGTGGGGCCTACTATCTTCTTACGTCCTTCTCCCCTCTGCTCCTCCCTGCCATGCTCTGCACGGCCACGCTTCGATAGCCCTGTCTTCTCTTCACCCCCATTGGGAAATTTCCGGTCTACCTCGCTCACTTTTTCACAAAAAAATATTTTTCTTATTTGGGCTTCCATCTCGTAAACTTTCTTCACTTTATAACTAAAAACAATAAACAATTCTATACTATATAAATATATATAAGTTTAAACTACGCGTAGAATAAAACTTATTTTTTTATGAAAATCAATTAATCATAACATTGAAGCATGAGAACAATGCTGATCCATCAACATGTACATTATGGGTACAAACTAAATTGACAATCTTCTGAACAAAACCATATTAGCTTCATTATTTGATCTGAAGTGCTATATATCAAGGATCTTGAAATGTGAATAACAGAAACCAATTCATGCGTTGGAAGCAATTGCAATGTAAAATAATAGCACAGATTATTCTCAATATGTAAATGATCATTACTTAATTACATAGTACTATTGCACTAATCTTCTGCACATAATGAAGAAAAAATCAACTGGATGAAACCAAAACATACAAACATTTTACATTTTACCAATTTGAACATGAGAACTGTGTAAATAGTCAAATTGTGAGTGCTATTGAAAAGCAACCCAACTACGTAGAGAATTATTTACATTTGCATCCCTCCTTGCAGTATTATTTTCAATAGTGCGAGTGAGTGCTTCAGCAAGTCGCACTTCTCTTCATAGCCGTTTCAAAACGTTTATAGACTGCCCATCTATTCGCACTTGTTTAATCTGTTTTGACAACTTGACACTCGCATTGTTTGAAGAAATTTAATGTTTACAAATTTCTGTAAAAGAAGAGGTTATTTAGAATGTATACGATATCTATATATAATACATTGTAGATTACTGTATATTCTGTACTATATATTATTGTACATTGCACTGTCGCAACCTACCTCATTTCTGTACAAATTCAAACTCGAATGTTTTATAGCCACTTTGTATATACCACGGATTAAGGATAATGCATGTACCTTGTCATCTTTACCACTTTAGTTACCGATTTCTTCCAAATATTCCACCAATGTTCAGAACTAACAAATCACCACCGTTCATACAGTGACATTACATAACCTTATTCCAAGTCCAATGAATCTCGTAATAATTCTGGGCATTGATGAAACCAGTAGTAGATCTCAGACGTCAACCTCTGGTGGCGCACAGCTAAACTATTGACATTGATGCGCTCTTGAATTTGTGATGTAAAGCTATGCCAAAATTGTCGAGAAAAGTAATTATTTTTAAATATACTACGGTTTATGGTTGTAAATCATAGCCTATAGCACTCCAGACCTTTCAAGGAAGTTAGCACAAAAGTTTCATCGGCATTGGTTCAGTAGATTCAGAGATTACCGCGTTGGAAGACAACCCACTTCTGTCTTTATATATTAGTATATAAGATATAGAAGATACAGATATAGATATAGATTATAGAAAAGTGAGACTTGTCTGCAGTCTGCTATGGACTCAAGAAATAAAATATCTGCAATAGGAAGTTTGGCGGTGCATGTAGCCGAATACAGAGTCCGACTTGTGGACTGGGCTGAGTAATATATTCGAATCATGGATCGAAGGAACAGAAAATTTCGTACAATGCATCATTGTCGCCCACCTTTGTGCTGGTGTACGAGTAGATAGACATCGTACATAGAATGCATGTGTCACGCACAATGCTATAGTCGGGATGGGAAAGTATGTAGGTGGTAGTCATCATGTTGACAGACTAATGCGGCATGTCACAACATCTGACAATTGCCAGCTCCCAATTCTGACAATTCTCTCCTAAATTGTATATCAAGTAACTTTTGAACACCCCTCCTATTTTTTCATGTAATCTCTCTGCCAGAACTGGCAATTGATTGATATTAATTGGTGACTTATCCTCTCTTGAGTAATTTAACAATGCTTTCTCAAAAAACTTTAATTTTGTCCAAAGTATTATTTTTGACCATCACAAATTCATAAAAACAAAACAGACAAAAGGTTTTTTTAACATAATCACAAACTACGGAGAGTATTTTGATCAAAATATAAGTGCTTTTACATTGAACGAAACCTTACTTTTGAAATGCAACCGAATGTAGGAGAAAAATAAGTATTTGTTTGGAAGTGTTCCATTTGAACACTCATAAGTGATGCATACAATTTTTAAGTTAAACAAGATTTCTTGCTCAAATGCTACTAGAGCATAGTTTTTTATTGATTTGCTATTGATTTCATTGCTAATTATGTTATTAGCCACTTATTGACAACACGATATTCACTTCGCCTAATTATGATGAAAATTATGGCATGTCGCAATTTTTTAAAAAAGTAACTCAGTTCACAGTAATTAGTATTCAGTTGTTTAAAAACTTATATCATTTCTGTATTTATTGTGTATATACAACAAATGAAATGAAACTAAATTTTGGGGGTTTCAACATTTCATATGTTCTGTTGTAACTTCCTACAGGTTTCCCTTCAGTGCGATGTAATCAGTGCGATGTAATCGCACTGATTCAGCTAGTCTTGGGAAATTTTGAGAACCGCTTTATCATAATGTCGTGTTCTTAACACCTGATCTTGGTCAGCTATTAAAACTGCTTCTTATTCTATCCTCCATTCTTTCTAGATTCTGTCCATGAAGTGGTTCGTCTCTACATAATGTATTTAACATATTTTCTTTTCACATTTAATGTTAAGTAGAATCTGAAGTTCAATGTCTGTGCTATTCTGTGGGTCTTGCATAGTCTTGTTTTCAATACTTCTTTCTTCACTAACAAAGCCTGTGTTTCCCATTCTTCGGTCAGATGTTGTGACATGCCGCATTTGTCTGTCAACATGATGACTACCACCTACATACTTTCCCATCCCGACTATAGCATTTTGCGTGACACATGCATTCTATGTACGATGTCTATCTACTCGTACACCAGCTGAAAGGTGGGCGACAATGATGCATTGTACGAAATTTTCTGTTCCTTCGATCCATGATTCGAATATATTACTCAGTCCAGTCCACAAGCCCGACTCTGTATTCGGCTACATGCACCGCCAAACTTCCTATTGCAAATATTTTATTTCTTGAGTCCATAGCAGACTGCAGGCAAGTCTCACTTTTCTATAATAGTCCATACGAGTAATCTTTTTCATTGCGTCGTTCGAGATATTCTCACATTCATCAATGCCCAGATATGAGTGTCATTCAAAGAGACAAATTATTCCAGAGAAAAAAAATTGTGTAGCACAAGTTTTGTAACTTTGGGACCTTTAATTTGGCATTGCTCGGTTGAATTCTGACCTCCTGGAGGATCATCATTGTTGTTCATAACCTTAAAATAAAGCTGTACGTTGGACTGTCCCCTTGATAATTCCACATTGGTTAAACAACGTTCTGTGATTCGTTTTTCAGTTGTTCAAGGTAAATAACCAGCGTCGTAGGGATACTAGTTTAGGAGATACACACGTTTAAAGATTTGAAAATGTTTCAAATGTTCAAAAGTTCTGAAAATGTTCCTCCTAACAGGAAATTTGACGGCGATTACAGTAATATTAAGCGTTTTTCTGTATAAGGCTTTTAGATAGATAGATAGATAGATGAAGTTGATAATAGCGGGAGGGTGGACGCCGTAATAATAGATTTCGCGAAGGCATTTGATGTTGTTCCACACGATAAATTGGTTCATAAATTAATGCAATCGGATATTGACCCCAGAGTAGTGGCGTGGATTGACGAGCTTCTTCGAGATAGGAAACAGAAAGTCCGAGTTGGACAACAATTTTCGACTCAAGCAAAAGTAACTTCAGGGATCCCTCAAGGAAGCGTTATTGAACCTTTCCTGTTTCTCGCATTTGTGAATGACCTGCCAGACAATTTATATTCAAAGGTACGTCTATTTGCAGATGACTGTATAATATATCGAGTTATTCAATCGAATGTAGACGAGGACATTTTGCAGGGTGATCTAGACAGATAACATTTTTGGGCGAAAAAAATGACATGACAATAAATAGTTCGAAAAGCAAAACCATCACGTTTGGTAGGGGCCGCAAATACAATGAAACTCAATACCGTTTAGGCAACGAAAACATTCCAAGAGTCGTGTCTTGTAAGTACCTGGGGATAATTTTTGATAGCAAATTGAGTTGGGAAAATCAGGTAAACTGTGTCGTAGGGAAAGCCTGGAGGTCCTTGCATTTTACTATGCGAATACTAAAAAAGAGTACTGTGAAAGCGAGAGAATTAGCTTATTTATCTCTAGTTCGTCCATTAATGGAATACGGGGCTATTTGTTGGGACCCTTATAGAAATTCCCAAAAGGAATATTTAAATAGAGTACAGAGAAGAGCGTATACACTTGCTTTCCGAGGGAATAGGAAGAATGTTGAATGGGAGTCTCTAGAAATTAGGAGAGTTAAGGCAAGACTCTGTGCCTTGTACAAAGCGTATGCCGGTTATCCAGCTTGGAATGATATCTACATCCAATTGGGTAGACCTTCGTACTTTAGTAGGGGGGATCACAAGCACAAAATTCAGTTTAGGCCACAGAGAACAGATGTTGGAAAATTTTCATTGACAAATAGAACAATAACGGACTGGAATAAGTTACCTGCGACAGCCTTGGAACCCTTTCCTCTAGGTGTTCAAAACATTTAAAAATAAATTAACTAATGGTATTTGTAAACTTAATTAATTTAGTAAGTTGGATTATTATATCAGTTATATGATTATTATTGATATTTTTATTGCTATTATTTTTGTGTTAATTACTATTAAATGCGTTCCTGTTCTAAATATATAATTATATTCAAAGTAGTATTGTATTGAAGTGTGTTGACGTGTTGTGCAGTGTAGTGCAGTATTGAAGTAGAAAGAGAAGTGAATTTCAAATGTGAAGTGAAGTGAAAGTGAAGTGAAGTGTAATTAAAAAGTCGTGTAATCTTGTTCTTAATAGTTTCAAATAACTGTGCAGGCCAACCATAAAATGTAGTGAAGGCTATTATTGTTAGCATATTATTATTATTATTATTATTATTATTATTATTATTATTATTATTATTATTATTATTATGTCATTAAATAATTTAAAGTTACATTATTAAATAATTTTATGTTAATATTAGTTATATGTAAATTGTAGAGTTCTGCCACCAGATTGTATATACCTACCTGCAGAATAATAAATGTCTATCTATCTTAAATATGAAAATTCATGAAAAATTCCTGAAAATACGTTTAAAACTTCCGAAAATAGAGCAGACTATTGTGCATCTACCATGCAAATTTCAGTGTCGTAGGCTATTATTTTAGGAGATACAGGCGTTTACAAATTTCAAAATGCTTCAAAAGTTAAAAAGTTGTGAAAAGGTCCTTCCCAACAGGAAATTTGACGGCGATTACAATGGTATTGAGTGTTTTCCTACATAAGTTCCACAGAGAACAGATGTTGGAAAATTTTCATTTACAAATAGAACAATAACGGACTGGAATAATTTACCTGCCACAGCCTTGGAACCCTTTCCTCTAGGTGTTCAAAGATTTAAAAATAAATTAACTAATGGTATTTGTAAACTTTATTAATTTAGTAAGTTGGATTATTATATCAGTTATTTGATTATTATTGATATTTTTATTACTATTATTATTGTGTTAATTACTATTAAATGACTTCCTGTTCTAAATATATAATTATATTCAAAGTAGTATTGTATTGAAGTGTGGTGAAGTGTTGTGCAGTGTAGTGCAGTATAGAAGTAGAAAGAGAAGTGAAGTGAAGTGAAGTGAAGTGAAGTGAAGTGAAGTGAAGTGAAGTGAAGTGAATTAAAAAGTCGTGTAATCTTGTATTTAATAGTTTCAAATAACTGTGCAGGACAACCATAAAATGTAGTTAAGGCTATTATTGTTAGCATATTATTATTATTATTATTATTATTATTATTATTATTATTATTATTATTATTATTATTATGTCTTTAAATAATTTTAAGTTAATATTAGTAATATGTAAATTGTAGAGTTCTGCCACCAGGTGTATATACCTACTTGCAGAACAATAAATATCTATCTATTTATCTATCTATCTATAAGGCTTTAAAATATGAAAATTTATGAAAAATTCCTGAAAAATACGATTAGAACTTCGAAAATAGAGCAGATTATTGTGTATCAACCATGGAAATTTCAGCGTCGTAGGGCTACTAGTTTAGGAGATACACACGTTTTAAGATTTCAAAATGTTTCAAAAGTTCACAAGTTCTGAAAATGTTCCTCCTAACAGGAAATGTGACGGCGATTACAGTAATGTTAAGCGTTTTTCTGCATAAGGCTTGAAAATATGAATATTCATGAAAAATTCCTGAGAAATACGTTTAAAACTTCAAAAATAGAGCAGACTATTGTGCATCTACCATGCTAATTTCAGCGTCGTAGGGCTACTATTTTAGGAGATACAGGCGTTTAAAAATTTCAAAATGCTTCAAAAGTTAAAAAGTCTTGGAAAGGTCCTTCCCAACAGGAAATTTGACGGCGATTACAATGGTATTAAGCGTTTTCCTATATAAGGCTTTAAAATATAAAAATTCATATGCAATTCCTGAAAAATACGGTTTAAACTTCGAAAGTAGAGCAGATCATTGTGTATCTACCATGCAATTTTCAAAAAAATGGCCGGAATGTTTTTAATTAAATTTTGTTATTTGATTGTAAGACGGACGTATAAGAGACTGGTGCATATATCACGTTAGTCCAATGCGTAATTTTTCGAAAATTGCAAGAGTTCAACATCTTTTCGGAGTCTTCTTACAACAAATATATTAAAGATAGAGATTTTTCCTCTTTATAAAGTATGCTCATTAAAGATAGATTTTGAACTGAGGTCATGTACAATTTTTCGAAAATTTGAGTACTTTTAGTGTAACTTTGCGTGAAAATACGTGGGAGAAAGTACATGCAGTTTTAGCACAACTATTTTAAAATTAGAGACATATTTATTAATAGTAATATAGACATTCGTATGAAGAAGTAGAAAAAGTTTAATAATGTTTATATTAGCGTAGTACATTGCACAAGAAACAACATGAGAGTATCAGCACTGAGAATGATTCGCCAGTTGTCAAACGTAGCCCTTCAAGTGCGCACGGTCTTGGAAGCTTCCGCGGGGCTCCGCCCCCCGAAGGGCGCAGCCCTTGCCCATTCACACCGCCTCCAACGCCACTCCTCCGTGCTTTTTCCTTTCCTTCGCCCACCGTCATCCTCCCCACCTTCTCCTTAACACGTCCTTTCTTATACAACCCTTTCTTGCTCCCCGCTCCCTGCAACTGGTCTCACTGCCCCTTTGTTGGACTTCTGCACGGAACTGCTCTTCCTCTGCCGTTACCCTAGAGTATTTACCTCTCACTACTCGTCCTTGCACCATTCTTTCTCGTCCCTGTTTCTCTACCTTTTTCCCTGCTCATCACTTTGCATTCCCAACCCTTTCGATTCTATTTCATTTCCTGGCCTGTGATGTTATTTAGAGCATCGATGCTTTTTTGTATAATCTTTTCTGTTTCCACCTCTTTTAACACAAGTTTTCCTATTCCACCGTTCTCTGCTCCGTCTTTGCTGACTCACTTCCGCCTGGTCAGAATTCGACACATCCTAGTTTGTTCTCCAACAATTTTTCGCCACCCTTTCCTACGTTGCGTATTTGTCATTTCCGTTCCCTTCGTGCTCAGCAAAACTATTTCGTACTCTTTCCTTTTCGGTCCTTTCAAAAGCATTCCATTTTTCGCCCGCTCCACCTCTTTTCAATCCCATCTTTTTCTATGTTACCCTTCCCTAACTCATCCCTTTATTCCTCATCCTTTTTTAACCACGACCTTTCCAATACTCCCCTCCTTTGCGTATCGCGTCTTACCGTCCGGTCCGGCCCTGTCAGTCTGCCGTCCCTCTATCACAAATCCCTTTCTCTTCAGTCCATCCCAGCTCCGTCCCGCCTCGCCTTACCCGGCCCCGCCCCGCCCCCGCCCTCAGCCCCGCCCTCGCCTTCGCACTCGCTCCCGACATCGCCCCCGCCTGCCTGGTCCCCGCCCCCGCCCTCAGCCCCGCCCTCGCCTTCGCACTCGCTCCCGCCATCGCCCCCGCCTGCCTGGTCCCCGCCCCCGCCCTCAGCCCCGCCCTCGCCTTCGCACTCGCTCCCGACATCGCCCCCGCCTGCCTGGTCCCCGCCCCCGCCCTCAGCCCCGCCCTCGCCTTCGCACTCGCTCCCGACATCGCCCCCGCCTGCCTGGTCCCCGCCCCCGCCCTCAGCCCCGCCCTCGCCTTCGCACTCGCTCCCGACATCGCCCCCGCCTGCCTGGTCCCCGCCCCCGCCGGCGCCACGCGCATCAATCTGGCGCACGTCATGCCGGCGCCCGTGAGCGCGCGCCCGACCGCTTGACGGCGGCGACGAGGCGGCCGCACTGTGTCAGCTCCCGCTTCCGTTAACCCCACCAACCAATGTTGTCTCTCGCAATGACCCTTCCCAACTATGAAAACATTCCATGGCACTTCTACCCACAAGTGAATTATCTACTTCCTTCATCTAACATCACTCTGCGGGTGAAGCACATTTTGTTTTTCGGAAGACAGTTGGAGATGGGATTACTTCGGCTGAGAGCTCTAGGTAACATTAACCCTGAGGAGCGCACGGCGTGAATGCGGGTGGGCAATTTAATCGCGGTAAGTACAATAATCGATCTCTATATGCAATTAATCGAAAAATTGAAATCGATTATTTTTACACCGATCAATGAACACATCGATTAATGTTCCTGATTTTCAGCTCAAATATTTTAATTCAAATGTTAATTTTCTAGACGAACGAAATATGAAAGTACATATCTACTTTTGAACTTTAGCGATAGAATTCCTTGTCTTTCTATTCGATATTGTTCATTTTATGATGTGTTATTGAGATTTATATTATATGAAAATGTATTTGTAAAAGATAATTAAATTTATTTTGTCGTTTATGAGAAGAAAATAAAAGGATTTATATATTTGTGCGATTAAGTAATTGCATTTTATCTGTGCAAAAACCGTGTGCATTACATTCTTCTTTATTTTATTTAAAAACGTTTATCGGTGACATGCGTCTTTAATCCCTGTTAACATGCAACCCTGCAGGTTTCTTACATGCACTTGCACCTACCGGTATGTTAAGAAATTTAACATTCTTATCAACGGGTTTTAACATCCTTAGCAACGTAAACAGCCATCGATGTATTGCAAGTTAAATGTTGTCTAAGGAAAAACCTGGCGATGTACAGAACATCAGATTCAAACAATTCGGAAGAAATTCACATTGATTTGGGGAATATATAGTTCTTAATTCATAATGCATCAATGGAACTACTCCGGTATTAGTGTTTACTAACGATGTGATGGTGTCACCATTGAAAGCAAATTTCCTAACCGAAAGTCATTTCTTTAGGTATCTTTAGGTTGAGAAGAATTATTGCATCCAATTATCTCGAACCACAGTATACGAATATTGTTTATATAAATATATCGCTAGCATCACACCACAATATCGTACTAATGTGCCGCAGCAACAGAACTCATGTGTTTTCCATCGCAGTAATGTCGTAAATTTTCTCATAATTCGTGAGATTTTATGGTGACCGGTAAAATGCTGAACATACCACGAAATGTTACAGTGTTATTACTGCCTCGTCGAAATTAAAAATCTCGGCTTCGCTAGGCACCGCCTCCATTTTTAACTTTTGGTCTCGGCAGTAATAACACTCATAACATTTCTAGGTATGTTAATACGTAGCTATAACGTTAGTACAGTTGATGAAAATGCTTTGTAAGATTTCATTAAAATAACAACTAAATTTGACTTAAACACAAAGTTAATTAAATAAAATTTAACAAGTCCGAAAATTAAGAGTGGTACGTATTTTTGTGATAGATATTCTTAAAATTAGTTGTGTTACTAATCGATTTATTAATTTACAAATTAAAATTAACGATGTTATGCATTTTACGCATTATTTAAACATGCGAAATATTAATCAATTAAATAAGATTAATCGATTAATTCGGAACGACTTATCGATTTATATTAATCTAATAAATATAATCATCGATTAGATATTATTCGATTATATTTTAATAATCGCCCATCCTTAGTAGTGAACCACGATTCAGTGACGTACCTTAGGGGGGTGGGAAGTCATGGGGCTTCGGTTGATGTGACGTAATAAGAAATGTAGCTTTTACTATTTTTTATAGAAACGAGAGGCATTCTGTATGTCAACAGAGAACGTTATAAGTAACTGTAAATCAAATAAAAATGAAAACGTCTGTATAAGGAGACATTGTCCGGACCCCACAAAAGGAATCGTCGGTTAGCCACTGATTTGAATAAAATCATTACAACATTGGAAATAACACATGTGGAAGAAAGATATGTATATAGTAAGAAACTTCGATCAAAGCTTTAATTCAAAAAGTTATTAACCACTTCCATGATCAAACGGTGCCGACAACTCTCCTCTATTCTTGCAAGAAAACGTACAAACGTGTGTATTCGATTTATAGAGAGCGAAATAAACACAATGTCAGTTTTTTTCAACCTCCAATCGAGTCTTTAAATCTGTAGACAAGTAGGAATGTTTGGGAATGTGAAATGAGCTAGTGCGAATATATTTTACCATAACCCTGCCAATACCGAAGCCATTATCACCAATTTATTAATTAATATGCTGCAGCAATGGTGCAAGGGTTCGCGTATTGGGCTATTATACCCAAGTTCGCGCGTTCAAACCCCCTCGAAGCCGGATTTTTCAGGGCGAAAAAAATCCTTCGTACACCTTCCTTCGGAGGGGAAGTAAAGCCGGCTGTCCCATGTTAGTAGATTTACTGCATGTAAAAGATCCTCAAGCCTAAATGAAGTCTCTGAGCTAAATTCAAATTGTCTGTTTCGTCGCTCAAGTAATACTTTCTTTCTCCCCTAGAAGGTGAAAGGAGCGTAACTAAATTTACGACTAAAGAGCTGAGTCTCGCCCCGTAAATGAAGGCATCCATTCATTGTAGGTACGTGAAAAGGCTGACAAGATTGACGTTTCCACCAAAAGTGAGCTGCGTAGTATTTTCTTCAAGGTTCAGGGAATAGTGCAGCATAAATTCACCAAAGAATGAGCCCAGCTTACTGTGGGGACTTCGAAACAAATGACTGCCGGCTTCTAGAGATGTCCTTGGTCCTTCGAGCCTCGCGGTGCTTCCGTAACCAAACAGCATCTGCTGGAAACGGGCCGCGCTCCATCATTCAGCGAATAGCACGATTAGCGGCGAGTGATTTTCATCTCCTCGAGCTGAAGAAACGGCTAGGGGCTAAATCTTCCAGGTCAATGAGCTTCAAAGTAAATTTCAAGCCCATTTCACGGCAGTGGCGGTGATATTCGTCCAAGAGCAAATCGAAAGGCAGAGATTGTTCAGAGATAAGATAAATGCCTGATACTTTACGGCGATTTTGTAGGAAAGTGTTTGTACATAACTTTCGGTAATAGATTTATTTCTTCTTTACACTTGTCTTTTTATTACACGTACTTCATCAGATTTTCAACAGAACGGTCCACATAATTGCATATGTTTATTGCAGGAATTTGCATATTTTTAGATTTTATCACAAAACTTCTTGTTTGTTTCAGGTACGTGAGCTTTTCAATTAAGGATCAACTGGCAGGTTTTATACTTGGTTGGCGTTTTTCAAATGTGAGTAAAATGTTGCTTTCATTGTGCTCAATTCAAGAAAAATACATTATAAGTATCACTCATCAAATTCGATTGATCTACTCTTATTTATTTGGTTTCAAAATTATCATTGTAAAAAAAGTCGTTTGTGAAGAGTTTATAGTGCTGTAATAATGTTGCTTCTTGTAAACATTTGATTCTTTCCTACGCAAATTCATTTATCATATTGAAACAAAACATAATACCTTAATTACATTTTTAAACAGTTGTATACTAATTTTAATTAGGTTACAAAGAAGAAATAAAATGATTTACCAAATATTTCATTTTTGTGTATTTCGTACGGCGTTGACATTAAAATACGGAGAGTGTCGTGAGAGGTATATAATGTACTGTATATTCCCCAACTAACGAATACACAAATTTCTATGCTGTGTGTTAATTCTGCTTATTTTGCATTTCCAAAAGGTTCCTTAGTAACCTTTCATTTCTCTGGGCTATCTTTTCTCTTCTAATTTTATTTAATCAGGCTGTCGTCGTATCCGGTCGAGTGTTCGGTCGTGAGTCTGCACGGAGTCAAAAGCAAATTAAAGCAAAGTAGATAAGGCACATTAGTCTAGTTATGAGAGAAATTTACTTATAAAATGCTGTGGATTGTTGCATAAATTTTAATGAAAACTAATAGAAATGTGTGTGTGTGTGTGTGTGTGTGTGTGTGTGTGTGTGCGTGTGGGCGTGTGTATGTTTACGTTCCTTCTTCTCCATTTCGCCTTTAATTATTCTCGTTTTGACCACTTGCTTTCGCCTCTTGCTCTCCCTTTATTGAGTTATTTTCTGCATGTGCCATACCTCACCTTCAAATAGAAATATTTTCTCCGCTATTTATCCATTCAAATCCTTTCATTTTCCTTTATCTCCTTTTATATTATCTCCTCTTAAAATATTTTCAACCAATTTCTATTTTTTCTTTTGTTTATTTTCACTCAATTTTTGGATCTGTTTCTTCCTTTCTATTCAATACTTTCAGTGGTGGCTGCTCATTTTGTAAACTTCCCCTCTTCCACAATTAAATTTCCTTAATTTTATGTTTCTTCAAATTACTTATTTTCACTAATTTTGTATGTCTGTCCTATACTCTCTATTCTTAGATTTTATTTTCTGGCTTTCTCATGACGGTCTTTTTCTCTTCACGCATTCCCCTTTTTGCTCTGAGTGGTAAGAAAAGAGATTTCGTGTATCTGCCGAACGCTAGACCAAGATGACTTGTCTCCTTGTCACATCTGTAACATAGTTCTATGACACGTTTATTGGCACAAAATGATCATCGCCAGCCTTCAGATTGTCGTATAGTTTTGTAACATTCATTCTGAGACATTCTGTAAATTGGCGACTGGCTGGTGCCCAAATTTTAACCATTGAACCGCCTCTATACAATTGCTGTATTTTTCTATTTATTTTTTATTTCCTCCCACGTCTTCTGTCTCTTCCTCCGTCCGTTCGTCGTAAGAGGCAGGGGCGAGCGCGCCGGCGCCGCCGCGGGGCTTCATTACCGGAAGTGAACCGCAATCAAATGCGCGTGAAGGATTTAGCGCTCGCCTTCGAGCGGATTTGGCTGATCGTAACTACGCAATCTCTGTAATTACTGGGCCTCGACTCGACTCGCCTCGCCTCCGCTCGGCTCGTCGGCCCAGCCGCGGCGTGCGAGTGTGATTGGCTCCCGAGATAGCCTCCTCTTCAGCGCCGCCTCAGCGATTCCCCTTCGTGGGCGGCGAAGCCAGCTACACCAGTCCTCGTTTATAGCAGCAGCAGCAGCAGCAATAACAACAACACCAATAATAATAATAATAATAATAATAATAATAATAATAATAATAATAATAATGGAACAGTTCAATTTCTCCTGTTGATCCTATTTTAATGTAGCAGATAGATGGCTCGTTTCAAATATTATTGGACAATATAGGATCAGTCATATGAGGATACCAGGAATTAAGACATTTGTATTTTATCTATATTTATTTTTAGCTTTACGTTTCGCACATTTGGCATGTACCTTTTCAAAAACAATATATAATAATAATAATAATAATAATAATAATAATAATAATAATAATAACAACAACAACAACAACTTGCGAACCTGTGTGAGAACTCTCGCGTGTTAAACCAACACCACCTAGATATACAAAGCCTGAGCAGTCATTCAAGATGGCCGCCTAAGAAGGCAATACTCCTGAAACTGGTACTAACTGAAATGCGAAGTAAAAGTAAGGTTACCAGACCAAGATAAAAATATACAATTCAGCACAAATTGAAAAAGTCTGCATGTTTCAGGAGTTGTATACTTTTAATTCTTTGCTTTGTTTTCTGTGATGTTGACCCGCTTTTTAATATGCTGCTTTTAATTTTTCAATTTACACAATACTTTTTTACATTCAGAAATTTTTCACGATTGTAATATTATAGTGCTAGGAAGAGAGCTTAAGAATATTTTCCTTTGGCAAACTTTATTATTTTGGTGGTTTCTGAAATAAAAAATGTCCACCTTCAATAAACAATATTGTTTAGTACTGAAAAAGCATGGAACTATAGAATATTTAATTAGGAAAATTCATTTATTTTCATGAAATAATATATTTTATATTTAAATTAAATTACATTAAGTAAATTATGACAAAAGAGTTGAAAGAAACACTAAAGGATGCACAGAAGTAGCTTCCAAAATAGAATATATGGCATACCTGGGGCAAAACATTCAATTAAAAATGAAACAAATTAGATATTACACAATATTTCAGACATTTATTAATATAAACATGAAACTCAAACATTTCCAGATAATATAGAAATTTTACCAACTTCTATCAATTACATTGTAGTATATCATGTTTATGTTCCACTTGAAAAAAATACAGACTTCTTTCTTTTCTCAACACAAGAATTTGACAATGTGTTTTTCTTTTTACAATAATTATTTAAAAATATATTGCATGCTACCCAAATCAACCTTTGGCATATAATTTCTGCGCTGTGTCCATTTGTGCAGATATCAGGCTCCCATAAAAGTTCTAATGCAGATACTGAATTCATTATTACTTTACATGCAATTTTTCTTTGATCCTTAATTTTAAGAAATTCAGCTTCAAAATCAGTACACAGTTTAGTCAAAATTAAGTAACTATGAACTACAATATTTACAACAGAAATTTGAGGATATAAAAGCTGGCCTCTGCTCTTGTTTAAAATGAGCTTAAAAGACTCGTCTTCATTATTAAGATACTCCTCTGACACAATTACTTCTTTACAGAGAATACATTTTATTTTCTTCAATACACTATGGCAGCAATAACCAGATATATACACCAAGACTGGAAGGTCTTCATTACATGACAGAATATCATTTTCAGAAATTTCAAGGCCAGTAAATATGTTTTCTTCTTCATCACTTTCATACAATGGAAAATCTGTCTCCATAAATTCATTAATTTCTATAGAACCTAATACCTTAGATTCTAATTTCACAGAAACTGTGGACTGAATTCTGAGTTTTTGTTCTATTTCATACATTTGCCTTAAGCTAATGGTGTACTGTCCACCAGCCAATTGCCTATAGTACCCAAATCTACATTCTAATAAGTCTGTCTGAAACTTGCCGGGTAAAAGATATTTAAAATTGAACTTAGATGTACAATATTCATACAAATGTATTATTCCTTCTGTTGTAAGTGTTAGCGCTTTCATGGTTTCAGAAGTCAGGGAACCTGAAAGATGCATATTTCTCCATCGATGCAACCATCTAAGAAATTTGGACAAATATTGCACACTTTCTTGACTTTGAAGTGACAATGGGTTCATAAAAGGGTTGTTAAGTCTTCTACCTTTACCTGGAGACTTCACATTCACAATCCACCACCACTTCAAAATTATTTGAATGTAATTGGAAGTTCCAAGAAAATGTGTTATATTGTGACTTGCACCTACACTTTTCAAGCCTAACACTATATTTTCGTTGAACACTTGAAGAGCTAAAGACACATTTTGTTTTTCCAGTGAAGAAGGATACAAGGCTTTGAGTGTTAACCCATAAGCATGCTTGACCAACTTCTTTTCTTCAATATTATACAGCTGCCTCAGAGCAGCAAATGATGCTGTACCAACACTCTTGTTACCCTCACCATCTTCATCAAAATCTGGATAATACATGCATGTATATTCATTTTTCTGGTTGATCCAGTTATTCCTTAAGCACTTTAATATATGTACACTATCAAATAAAAAGAAAAGAGGCCTTCTTTCCTCAGCTGGATGATTGTACATAAATTTAAGTTCTTTTGCTGGTGAAAAAAGCTGCATACACTTTCTATTAATACTATTATTATCGCTAACTACACACAGTACATTAAATCCTATTTGTTCTAGTCCCAAAATAATTTTTTTCAAAATACTTTGCAGGTTGTGACATACCGATATGTCACATGAATATGAACTAACATTTATTTGAAGACTATATGGTGGAATATGCATTAAGAAGTTTAGACGATCGAAAGGTCAGCTACACCAAAATATAACGAACGCATGGATTGGCTGGGTGAGAGAATGACGGTCAAATGTTATGAAAAAAAAGAAGGGAGTTTAATAGGAAGCTTCGCGGATGAATCAAGCAGGAAGATTTCATTCTGACCGGCATCGCGTGTCTGAACGGATCGTAGGTCGTGAGAGAGAGCGAGTGGAGTGCAGATAGTCAGAGTCGGGTTTTCAGATCGTGAAAGTTTAAGGACAGTAAATAATATTGCAGATATTGCATGTGGAAGTAATATTGATGCATAAATTGGAACTTTGTCGGGAGTGGTGATTGAGTTATAGGTTTCGGGACTATGTCATAGGACGTAATCGGGACTGATAATTTTGATAGTTTGACACCATCTTGGATAGGAGCAGAAGAGGATTTCTTGGAACTTTGGACTACGGCAAGCTCGCAAGATATTTCGACTGAGAAGTCTTCGAGGGACATCAACGAAGAATAGATAAGTTAACCGCGGTATAAAACTCTAAATTCAAAGATATCTTAATAAAAGGCCTAACATCAAAATCATTTATTAAATTCACTATATTGTTTGCAAAAAGGTAACAATAAACTTTGTTAAATTTGGTTCTTTAGAAAAGAAAGTGATCTTTCATTTAGTCAATCCAAACAGTAATGAACTAGGAATTAGAATCATTCTATTTCAGATTCCCAGCAGCGCTGTATAGTCTGCGGATCCTATAATCCCTTATAAAGGTAATAAGGATTATAATATAT
Organism: Teleogryllus occipitalis; assembly: GCA_011170035.1. Taxonomy (NCBI): domain Eukaryota; kingdom Metazoa; phylum Arthropoda; class Insecta; order Orthoptera; family Gryllidae; genus Teleogryllus; species Teleogryllus occipitalis. The sequence goes on from BLKR01008131.1 coordinate 22,413, forward strand.
CGTGACCCATTGACCCAGCAAGCCGGACGCTAAGATCTTTGCAAGATATTAAAGTAGAGAGAAAATTTGTATATCTCAAGGTCCTCTGCACACATTTTATTTACAGGTACTATGTGTACAACCTCTTTCAGATCCGAAAGTAGGCTTGATATCATAAATGTATGAGCACTTGTTGCAAGTAATTGATTATTACATGCATTACCCACAACGTTCCCTGCTTTGAAATCCATCACAGACTTTAAATGTATTTCATCCATCATCAGGGTTACTAATTTATCATTGTCAGTTAATTTACCTAAGTATTTGTTTCTAGTATACTTCAAAAAATTGTTTTCACTTTGTTCCATTTGAGGTCCTAAACCAAATGAGGAACACAATCTCCTAATTGTACTTGGATGAGGAAGTATTAAGAATCCTAAATGCTTTAAATATTTGTAAGAATGTGGTGATATGGTAAATAGCATACACGATAATATGAGAAACCATGAACTGTACTGATATGCATTTCTTTTCTTAGTGAGGAGTTTTATTTGTTCCAGCATAAAAGCAACAGGCTTGTCAAATTCTGAATTTTTGGTTTCGATTTGAAGTAACAGGTCTGAAATTAAATCTAAAATATCATGAGGACTGTTACTACTACAACTACTATTACTTGCATTAAAAGATAACTTGAACTGAACTTTCTCTAAAACCTCACTAATTTCATTTACATTAAAAACATTATCTGCTATTTTAGTGCCTCCAAGTTTTAATACTTTTTTGCCACAATAATATACACTAAGTTTCAATCCTTTATCCACCACAACTGAACTAATAATTTTGGGGGCAGAATTATAATCAATATGAACAAAAAGAACCCTGTCTTCTTTCTTAATAATAGACCAATAATCATCCAAAACAAGAAACTCCAATTTGCTTCTTAGTTCATCGAAAGTAGTAAATTATATTTTTTTAACCTAGCACTGTTTTCTTTTTCACTCTCTTCAATTGCAGCAAGCAGGTACTCGTTTTCCAATCGCAATTTCTTCTCTTCCGGACTTTCTCTGAAGGAAGTACTTGGGCTACTCAAGTAATTCGGGCAATTGGGTAACAATGAAGGCACAGCTCCGGGTGATAGTCGTGGATATTTTAACGGAAGACTGATTCTTTGTCCATCATTACAATAGAAGACTGAAGTCTTCTCAATCTCCCAAGATCGAAAATGCAATTCACAAACCTGAAAGTAAACAATAATCTTAGCAACATGTAACGAAAAGGCGAGTCTTTTAAAACAGCTATCCTATTATAGTTTTATATAATTTTTATAAATAAACAGTTTAACATAATGAACACAATGTGAACATTTATTTTTAATTCTAATGCTATATTAAAATTACAAAAACTTTGAATCACTTACCACTGAATGTTCTGTTGGCACAAAATTTTCTCTTTTTATCGCTTGACTCCATTTTCTTCGTTGTTCAGTATCAGTAGGAAACTTAAAAACATGTACACTACACTTTTTATCATAATTACCGCGACATTTGGGGACACAGCACTTATTAACCATGATTCTCACTACTACACACAGCGGACCACATCTACATAACCACAATGTTGCACGTGCTACTCAATGTACACAACTGAACGCAACTGAATCGCCTCGAACAAGATCGCCTTCTCTAGCCGCCATATTGGCTTTGGGAAACTCCAGTGAGCAGGCCTAGTATAGTATCTAGGTGGTGTTGATTAAACCCCACCCACTTCCCTAATTTTTCCATTTCCGTCTTAAACCTTGTCAATAGGAACTATTCTTATTTAACGTTAATAGCGAGCCGAGAGCTACGCGTGTAATTCAATCGCGTAGAATATCAAGTAATTAGTTTAATTTCACATACAGTTGCAGATTCTACAGACTATGAATAGGTCGGGTAGAATCGAGAAGCGTCGAACCAGTAAAAGTATAATACAATGTTCGAGAAGACCTGATCCTGAAGACTACGGGGTGAGAAACATTTCATTGACGCCTTTAGCCCCAAATATTTAGTTTTAAGGCCCTAAACGCTTTCTTTAGGAGTTATTAAACGATATAGATTAGAAAATCCGATCGTGTGCAGCAGGTTGCATTTGACACGAATATCTAAATTAGCTTTTTTAAACAAATGCTTCATATTTTAAAAAGTCAAAGTGCAATTCGTCACGTCGCCGTAAAATTTTCTTTCTTTCGAGACTTCATTTATAAAAATTGGTTGCGTGTGAGTGCCGCCAAAGCTATATACTGCTCATATAATGGCCGCAAAAGGTACTACTGAGAGGCGATAATTGTAGTAGAGCAAAAACTCGCAAAGTTTGTAAAACAATTTTTATTCACAATTCCACTTAACAAGAAAGAACCAGAGATCTGCAACATTTATCTAGATTTCCCATCGCACTTATAAAAAATATAAGTAAATACGTACAACCTTACAAAAATGCATGAGTTAGTTACAAAGTACAAGTTGAAGTTACGTAAATTCAAGTTACAGAAAATCGGAAATATTTCAAAATTTTAAAATAATTTTCATAATAATAATTTAAGATTATAGCTTGTTTCCTCTTTCACATATGAACTATGAAAACTATGCAGCACACCGTGTTGGTAAATAACTGAAAAATGAGTGAAAATTTGAAAGACGTTTTCAGCAAGTGCCTTATGAAAGTGGTTTTCAGCCAGTGACTAACCGTTGGTCAACGCGCGCTGCCCTCTGATGCACCCTCATCTGCTTTCGCCATCTCATTGGCAGTCGATGTCAACGTGGCTCTCGCACAACAGAATTATTTAATCATTTAAGAATTATTCCCTCATAATTCATTAGTCAAGCTTTGTAATCGTCAGATCTAGTAACGGAAAATATAAACCTGTACAAAGAAACAAAACGTTCTTTCAAGCTTACTCAT
>BLKR01008132.1:0-25324 GCA_011170035.1 Teleogryllus occipitalis
TTACAAATCTTTCAACCTTCAGATTTACATTTACAAGTAATGTCATGCAGCTTAAATTATTAAGTATTTGTAATTTATCTTTTAGCTACTTTACCAATTTTGGCTAGCAATTAAAATTGGCACCATATTAGACACCGAAGCAATGGACAGAGATATTCTTATTCTTAGTAGTTCCATTGTTTTTTCAAGTTTTGGTTTATGTATTACCATTAACATGATAAGTATGTATCAAATCTCGTAAAAGAAATATTTCAAATTTTAACCCCCGAAGGGGGAGAAAGAGAAACAAGCGTTACTCGAAACTTTTTCCCTTACAATTCGACTTTCGGAGGTTTGACCGCCTGTCACGCGAATTCGTCTCCAAGTGAGTACGACAGCGTCTAGGAAGAGGAGCAGGAGAAAACTCCGTGAGAGAGCTCCATGAGAGAGGCCGAAGCAATCAGAAAGTCGCGTGTTTACATGAACGATGTGTCCCTCACGGAGAACCGCCCCCTCCCCTTTCATTCTGCGGCGTGGCGTCCGGGAGACGAGGTCGGCCCCGCCCCCGCGGTCGTAGCTTCAGCACACAACGTGCGGAGGTAAGCAAACAGACCGGGCCGCGGGCGCGCTCCTTGGCTATTCGCTTCTTGGCGAGCAGGGGCTCCCAGCGCGCCGCGGCGACGCTTTCAGCGGAGGGCCACCTCAAATATTTTGAAGAAAATGACGACCTGGAAAAACTAATTTGAATAATAAGTTCGTTTGGATTTAACCAAACGCTTAGATAGCTTGCTGACGTTACATGTTGAGTGTTGGGATTTCCACAACAAAGGGAATGTCAAATAAAACGTTGCCTCACATTTCCATCTCTTGATCGTACAGTTATATATATCGTTACACGTAGATTCGAAATTTTGTGAATAAAATATTATTTCAGGTTTCATTCACATACATACGAGATATACGATGTCAGGTCATTAACTCTTAAACGGCGCGGGGTCATTTCTGCTTCTACGTCCGTTATTCCTTTGCGTCTATTTTTTTAATATCACATTACTTAACAAGGAATAGGTACGAAAACCTCGCATATAATAAGCCGGAAAACTGCGAATTTTCGACAGAAAAGCTCTTATTACCGGGTCCGGGTAACAAAAAAGTGGATAAATACTGTTGCTCTGTATATTAAATTACTTCCTTTAACACGTGGTGTAGCCCGAATCCATATTTTGTGGATCCTTGATACCGAAAAATCGATTGACGGAGCCACGTCTGTCTGTAGTCAACGCTAACGCTTAAACCGGTCAGCCAATTTTCTCCAAAATTAATATTCATCGATCGCTCTGAATGAACACGAGGCTTTGGAAGTTTCAAATGGATATTTTCATTTGTGAAGTATTTTACATGAAGCCTCAAAAGTATTTTCAAAATTTTGCCAAAAAAAGGATCCAAAATTTTTGATAAAAAATTGTCCTTAGCATAAAAGACGCTTAAGAGAATGGTGCAGGTTTCATTTTCATTGAAATCCCGAATTTTTTGAAAATTGCAAAAGTGCAATTTTTGGGGGCATGGAATCTTCCTACATCTATAATATTGAGGATTTTTGGTTTTGTAAAAACTGTTCAATTTTTAGAAAATATGAGTAGTGTTCGTGATGTTTTGCGCGAAATATTAGATATTTATAATAAATTTTAATAATTTTTTCTTTAATTTCCCCCTAATACGTAAAAAGATACGGGAAAAATATAGTGCTAATCCCATTTTCGGCTGTCTCAGTTTTTCCGAAAGTTTCAAAAAGTTTACATTTCAGATGAGTTATTCACAAGACACCAAGGATTGTTTTAATGTAACGTACAAGAACTAAATGTTTGTCGCCAACATATACTCAATAAAATGTTATATTTGACCTCCGCGAATGATAATGCATGATACACACCTTTGACTAAAATGTTTTCTTTAAATGTTACGATCCGAGCCACATATCTATATAAATAAAATTAGAATGTGTGTCTTATTTCATAATAACTAGTTTTTTTCGATCTCATGGACTTCTTTGTAGGATATAAGACAAAATTTAAATGTTTTAACGATTTTTGACTCTTTCTCTGGTGTGATCTTTGGAAAGACTTACATGTTATTGATGCGGTTTTCTCTGCAAAATAGTGTGTTTTGTCGGACATAAATTAGACCACTTTTTTACAACTAAGGTCTTTTATAAATAAGAAAGGTTTTTGTTTGTTTTTATACAAATAAATAAATTTATTTTCGTTATGAAGGTCGAAAATAAATTAATTTAAAAAATTGTTTCGGCTGCATTTTATTTCTTGAAAGGTCAGTTCCATTAATTTTTGAGGCAGGCATTAACAAAATGACAACTTTTTATTAAAAATAGTAGTCAATTTTTACACTTTGTCCAAACAAAATTCCAATTTAAGAAGAGGACCGGATTATTAAGGCCAACGACCATCGAAACGGTGATCGATGGAAAAAAAGTGTAAAAAGTGACTACAATTTTTTAATGTCATTTTATTAATGTCTGCCTCGAAAATTAATGGACCTGACCTTCCAAGAATTAGAAATTATTTTATTCCCATCTTCTTGAAATTTTATACGGCTTTTAAAACGTGATGAGAAAACTGTTACTATCTGTATGAGAGTTTGTAACAGTTTCTCCTATCCCTCTTTCCCATTCCTTAACGCAATATTTAGGGATGAACTCTTCCCGACTAGCGCATACATTTCAACATGAACGAGTACATTCACCAAAGCGAATTAAACGTTTCCGAAAGCCAATAAAATTTACTACTAAGTGCATTTTGATTGATTCTAACAGCACAATTAGGTCCAGAGTAATTGAAGGTGAAAATTGTGCGTTTACCGAAAACTGATCGTTAACCGAAATTGCGCAACAATGCATGTGTGTACAGCTGCTCATAGCAACGATGATCACGGCAGGAGGGTGAGGAGCAGTGTCGCCCAATTGAAGCAGATAATTATGATTAATAAATACCCGGCAACGCAGAGTACTTTTGCTAGTCCCAACATGTTTTGGAAGTCACTCGTATTTTTCAGAATTCAATTTTTGCCGTGAATAATCTATTGTCAGATCTCTCAATACAGGTTCTATGAATGAACATTTTGGTGTAGGAACCAATTATTTTAGGCTTTACAGGTATTAGACATTTTTGCACACATTTTTTAGTTTTGTAGTGGATAGGATGTTAGCTTTATGTCAGTTTCCTGAACCACATTAGGTGGGAGTGAGTTTACGGAGACAGAAAATTATATTTTTATTATTATGTACTACCTTATAGTAAGATGAATGACGGAGTTGGTGAGGAATGACGGTGTAGATGAGTAGGTGATGATTCAGTGATGAAGTGTGAAGTAGAGAATACTGAAATCTACTCTGGACTCGGTTTGAACCGCCATAGCCTTGTCACGAAGTGACATCATGGTGACATAAGTCACAGAAATAACATCAGTCACGAGTCACAGTCACTTGGGTGACAGAGGTCAACGTGGACTTGCGGCGAGAAATAGAAATTTCTTATTTGACATTATTCCGTTGAGTTACGATGCAATAGTACAATCTTCGTCGGTCTCACAAACATCCGCGGGAACGCGTCGAGAACGCACCTAATGCAGCAACCGCTCTCTCCCGGTCCCTCAACAAGAAATTTTGTTAAGAGAGAATATCTGACTACAAAATTATAGGAAGACGGTGAAAAAATTTTAACTTTTGCAAGTTTCGAAAAATTATATATTTCCTTGAAAATGAGACCTGCTCCATTTTTAAAGTGACTCACACACTATCCGAGGAAAAGCTTGATAAAAAAACAAACCACTTTTGAGAAAAAATATGCATTTATAATGCATTTAAAAAAAATTCATTTATTGTGAGTGATTCCGGGCGTGTCAACTGCTATGATCATTAGTCCCGTAAGTGTAGTATGTGCGTTTTGCTCGGGAGATGACGTGGTCTTCACCGACCAAGTGTCTCCCACCAGCGGGGCCAAAGAGACGGCACCTAAGGCAGCCATCCCCCTCTCCCGGTCTCTGCTGCGTACAACAAAAGTCGGACGACAGGACCTCGGCCTTACTGGCCTCACTGGCCTCACTACGCTTCCCACGCATCTGACGCCTGCTGTCTGGGCACTCCGGAATCGCCAGACACTACGGACTGGCATTGGATATGAGTATGGCGATCAAGGTGTTCCACGCACCAGAGGAACATACAGAAATTAATTGGAGTAACCATAACAGCTTCTATATTTTTATTTAGAAATTCAAAGTTCAGATCAATTTTTATTAATTTAATTTCATAATTGTAAAGATGTGTTATTTAATACAAACTATTTTAGATGATGTATGTTATTAGTTAGGTTTCTTAGTTGTAATTCTTTAGTTAGGAATTATGAGTCAATAAATTATTGTAAAAACTATTCTCTTGTGTATCCTTGTGTAAGACCTCTCTGTAGTTAGGTTGTAGAGTCCCGAAATTGTAACCTCTCACCCCTTTTGTCAAGCGAGTCAACTAGTCAGTGATTTAGCGACTCCTTGTTCTATTTCTTCTGAGTTACGTTCACCACATGGGTAATAAGTAAAGGTAGTTTAAAGTATCATTTGCTCCTTTCATAGCCGACAAATGCTGATGCTTATTGAGACATATGTCAGCCTGAGGTGGAAAGCAAGTGCTGCCTTGCAATGAATCTCTCCTTTACGTCAGAATGCATGTAGCGGTATTCCGATTGAACAGTTGTTTGCAAGCAGCATATGATTTTATTCTTTGTAACTGAGACCGAAGTCGGAACGAGAAATGGCATTGAATACATTAGTCGATGATAAAGGTGCAATATTGTAGACTGAGAGACAGTGAAAAGGGGAAAACAATGAGAAAACCTATCGCGGTCACTGGTTGCCTAGCAGAATGAACTCAGAGAACATCAGCGGTACCCAGAGCAGGTATTTTGAAGCCCGGTACTCAGCTACGAAAAGTTTTATTAGTGACTGAAAAAGTAGGTGTCTCAAGGTTTTATTCGAGGAGGTCTCGCCCTATACATGTCTTCGCCTCGTCTGATACTAAATAGAATGGTTTTCACTCGCTGTAAAATGCAAAGCCACCTAGAACCACATTTTAGCGCCCGACTAGTCTCCCGATAAGTGTGATAGTGTAGTGCATACATGTTTAAGTGTTAGCATATAAGGGAAGAGAAGAGGACAAGTTAAAGAAAAGATCTCCGGCATTCGCCTGGTATTGATAAGAGAAACCCCGGAAAGCTATCGAACAGAGCAACTGGCCACAAGAATTCCCCTCCAGACAAAGTTGAATTGGACCCAGGTGAGAAGCTAGTCAAAAAATTCTTTACCGATAGGACTGGAACCTTATGAGCTCCCAATCAACGATGATTTAGAGGCTACTGTGTTGCGTTGATCTACGGCATTTGGTGTGTTACTTCGAGGGGACATGCGGCAGCGATGGCAGTGGTGGATGACACCGAGTGTGTCTTTCTGATGACTTCGTGCCACCTTCATTTCCTATCTCTAATATAGCACCGTGCACTTCGTCCACTGTGATATCACTGCAGTGCCTCTGACCGGGAGGTTCGAGTCCTGATGGCGGCAGGATTTTCGATACTAGCTTTTCAGTTAGGACGAAGTCAGTCGCTGTCTAGAGGACAATTCTAGCGGCCGGCTGCTCTGATCTGTATTTTCCCGTGGTTTCTCCGATCAACGCCAGGCGAATGCCGGAGCAGTACCCTAACAAACGGGCCACAGACCGCGCGCGATCTGTCCTTCTTCCTTGTCCTATCCTCTCCCCTTACACACACACTTACACGAACAAGCACTACACTACCACATACTCTGGGAGACCGGCCGGAAGCTTAGAGCTTGTCCCGGCTGGGGCGGTACCCCGCTGGTGGGAGAGTCCTGGTTAGGGGGAAACCCCGCTAGCCGACGGTAGGTCGGCGCCGGATCTCGTCATCCGGTGGGGGAAGATCACTGCCGTCTCCCGAGAAAAAAACCATGCACTACACTAATGGGACTAATGACCAAAGCAGTTGACGTGCCAGGAAACACGAAAAAATCAATCAATCAATACTATGCCCATTGCCGTCCACCCGTGCGGAAATGGAATCTTCAGTTCCCTACTTTGGCGGAGCGTAGGTGAGGAGAGGCCGCACGGGCGCAGGCTGTGCCGGCAGGCCCATGCTGAGGTCGTGGCCACGTGTGATTACGTTTCCGAAGGGGAGCGCCCCTCCTCGCCAGCCCCACCCCCTCCGCTTCCCCTCCCACCGCCTCGGCGCTCTGCCGCCAGGTAGCGCTGAGTAAGCGAGAGCAGCTTAAGCGTATCTGCTCACTTGCTCGCCGCCCCCTGGCCGTTCCAACGCTTCGCTTTGCTCCCCCCCAGATAGCGCTCTTGCATTCTTTCTTTCCCCTCTCATTGTGGTTTCGGGCTCTTTGCTTTTCATTCTTCGACTTTCGTAGGATTTTCGCTTACTGATAAGTTGTAATTTAGTATTTCTTTTCTGCATACTTCAGAAGTTTCATTTCTTCTCAGTATCTCTGCTTCATAAATATATCATTTTCTTTTGAAAATAAAACTAGTATTTAAGGTTCAAGAATAATTACATTTGACATTAATAAATATATTTTAACATATTTTATATTCGTTCTTTTTTAAAATTGTCATTATTTCAATACACAGTATTGTAATTTGACATTTCACATTAATAAATGTATTTTTAACATAGCTTATATTCATTCTGTTTTTAAGTTCTTTTTTAAAAATTGTCTTTATTTCAATATTCAGTATTGTAATGACTGTGGCGTTGTTTGTGCAATCAGACAAATTTCTAATGAACATAAAAGCACTGAATTTGGGAATGATCTCATACTTTCTTGGATGTAGAAGTGCTGTTATTCATCGTACTAACAAGTCACGTCGAAATATCTGAAAAAATGTAATGAAGGACTGATATGGGTAGGTCAAACCCACTCCAATAAGAGTGGCGTCTATGCCTTGACGCTGAGCTAAGCAGTGTTTTATGGATTTTAGCTTTTATCACACTATAAACTGTATTTAGAAATTTAAATGTCAGGTGTATTTCTACAGAACGAAGAAAAATGTTTTGAAAGTGTATGGAATTTGCTTTTTTCTCCCGTAATCACAGTCCCGGGAGATGGCAAAGACATTGCATTAATAGAGTAAACTAAAGATATGACCCATAAGTGTACTTTAACAAAAGTATTTTCCTCAGATAATTTTTAAGATGAATCTATATAAATAAAAATCAATCTCCGAAATGTATGTAAGCGCATAACTTCCGTACGACTGCACTAAATTTGATAATTCTTCTTTTGTGTGTGTTCGTTATTGCCAGGACAATGTTTGTATAAAAGAAAATGTTTTAAAAATCGAACAGAATTTTTAAAAAAAATCTCATATTATGAAAAGTGACTGAGTGAATGAGACAGAAGACTGTGAGAAATCTTCAATACATTCACAAATCATTGACAGATTGACGTTTAGTTGTTCAGCCAGAAGTTGATAACTTCAAAAATATTAACAGGATATATAAATTGACATTAATTCATATACAATTACCGTTTCATTTGGAACAGCAAAACGGTATTTCGTGTGTTTTGATGTGTGTTTAGAGGTTTATCGTAGTGTTGGTGAGAGGAGGCGGCGTGGGAGGGGGCGGGTGGGAGTGGGTCTGGAGAGGGGGTGAGAAAGAGGCGGCGGGAAAGAAAGGACGTGAGAGGAGTTGCCAGAGAGGGACGTGAAGGAGGGTGTCTGGGGAGGGGGCGGCGGGAAAGAAGGGACTTGAGAGGTTGGTGTGGTGGAAGAGGGGGGGCGTGAGAGGGGTCGGAGGAGGGGACGGGAGAACAGACGGAAGGAGGGGATGGCGGGAGAGGGCGCGGCGTGGGAATTATTGATAATACGATTGGCTTCCTTAGTCCGCGACTGTACACCAGCCGTGTGAAGCCGAGGCGGGCAAAAATAGTAAAGCACGTCCTTCAGGATTTTCGAAAATATTCACGAACAAAAAAATATGGCGGTACGAAGTTCGCCGGGTCAGCTAGTTATAAATAAAAAAGCAAATACTATTAGATAATATACAATACATCTAAACAGCCTATGTAAATATTTAAAAAAAAAGTCATGTGGAAAACAATATCTATCGTGCAAATGGAAAAAGTCATTGTAGTAGGGCTAAAACAGCAAATACTTTCGCAAATTATTTGCAACTTTTGAAATTTTCGAAAATTACGAGAGTTTAACGGAAATGAGACCCGCGGCATTCTTTTAATCGCCTATTGTTCTATCCGAGGAAAGAAATTTGAAGAAAGAATTTGGAGAGGTTTTTGAGAAAATGTTATTTTTATAATTCGCATTAACTTCAAGCAGAAGTAATGCAAAAACTACTATTTTTTAAAAATATGTATGATATATTTTTTAAATCTATTATTTTAGTGCATATTTTGAATAACACAAATATTCGCATCTTTAAAATTGAACTTTTGAAATGACAAATTTTCCCAATTTTCAAACATAAAAGAGTTCTCCGGAAATAGGTCTAGTACCATTTTTTAAAGTTCTTTAATACGAGGAGAAAGTTCAAAGAGAAAATTGGAGTTGTTTTTCAGAAAATAATTGTTTAAAAATTGCCAAAATGTAACGCAATATTACACGAAAACTACTCTTTCTTTCAAAACATTGCTCGTGACTTTATTACAAGATCAGTATTTCAACAACAAATTTAAATAAGAAAGAATATCTGACTGCAAAATTGTAGGAAGATGCCGAAAAAAATTAACTTATGCAAGTTTCGAAAAATTATAATTTCCACGAAAATGAGGCCTGCTTCATTTTTAAAGCTATTTTACGCTATCGGAGGAAAATGTTTAATAAAAAACCTAACCTATTTTTGAGAAAATTTAGAATTTTTCGATTGATTGATTACTGATTCCGGGCGCGTCAAATACAGAGATCATTAGTCTTGTAAATGTAGTGCATGCTTTTCATTGGGATGTAGCGGGTTCTTCCCCCACTGGATGGTGAGATCCGGCGCCGACCTACCGTTGCGGAGTTTTCCCAAACCAAGTATCTCCCACCAGCTGGGCACCGCGTCCGTGCCCAGCTGGGCACCGTGTCGAAAATCTTGGCGCCGTCGGGACTCGAACCTAGGACCTCCCGGTTAAAGGCACTGCAGTGACATCAGTTGAGGCACTGAGCCACGTCTCCCGGGAAAATCTTTTGAGTCTTCGTGAACACTAAAATCCAAAATTAAAATATACATTTAAAACTCACAGGGCCTCGAATAATTTTAAATCGATCAGGGAACATCAATTTGGAGAAAATCGGCTGAACACAAGTGCTAACATTGACCACACACAGACGGACGTACTGCCCTATGATTGATGGCTTTTTGGCAGCAATCAATTTTTTGGTGTCAGGAATCTACAAAACATGACTATAAGTGTTTAAGGATGCAGTTTACTACACACAGGGACAAGATTTGTCATTTTTGCGTTCCCCGGACCCGGCAGAAAGAGTTTTTCTTTCGCAAATTTGCCGATTTCCGGCGCATTCACTTTTGTCTTCTACGAAGTATTGATGAGAAAGTAAAAATAATGAAAGAAAGTGATTGGACAAGATGGCAAACGACAAACTATACAGCAAGAATTTGAAGCCACTTCCTGGTGTTCTATGCAGTATTATAGTAAAATGGTTAACATACAGCGTGCTGAAATAAGCTCTTAAATGTGTGTTATTCTGATGAAGGACATTCTACATGATAGATAAAAAGGCTGTCTGAAGCGGTAGATCCTGGAAAAAAATATATTCCAGCACATTGATGCCAATTGATCTTACATAGTATATGTTAGAATGAAACATGAAAACTCTAGACACTGTGGCTTAAAATATACTTAAATTATCTTCACTCGTGCTTTCTATGTAGAAATACAACAACAAAAATTGAAAACGCTTTTTTGAGTATAAAATATTGTCCGGAAAAAAATCAATAAAAATCGGGCGATTCGACCAACCTGAACTTTACGAGGCCGTCGGAGAGACAAGCACTCTTGAAATAACTTTCTTGGACTAAAGTATTGTGCTCCGATGTTTTCAATACGAGATTTGACAATTGAAAATTCTGAACGCGCACATTCAATTTTCTCATTATGGGCAGGTTGCGTAGCCCCGTGGCAAACACCGAGGCAGAGGCCGAGGCAGACGAAGGGCAACTGGAAGACGGTGAGGGTGGAGGGGGTGAGGGGGGCAGCGAGGGGGAGGCGGCGCTTGCGCCCGCACTGGCGCCCCGAGCCCCGGGCACCGCACGCGGAATCTTTTCCACTTGTTTCGGCGCGCCAGGGAAACCCATACCTCCGCCATTGAGCAGCTTAAGCAACTTTGTTCTTTTATTCTCGTTCCTTTCTCTCCGCCCCTCTCTCCCCTGCCTCCTCCTCCACGCCGTCCGCGCATCCCTCGCCGCTCGCGCTCCGCGCCCGCATAATGCGTTGCATTAGTGGAATTGGATTTTATTAACAAAAACATGAAGAGAAAAATCCGTCGACGCCAGAGTTGCCAGGCGCCCGAGGCGAAAGGATCGCGAGGGGAAGGGGGGCGGGGAGGGGGCGAGGGAAGGGGGAAGACGCTTCTGACCTGTGATGAACTGAGAGACGGGCTCAGGAGAGCGCCGAGTCGGAGGGGAAGAATCTTCTTATTCAAAGAGCTTGCTGATCGTTGATTTCTGATAAAGAATCTTTCCAGGAGTGTCATTTGCACTAAAGTACTAATTCTCCCTGCTCATTGATTCCAGGGAGTTGCATGGAGGGGAGACGATCGTTTCGGGACGACGCAGAACGGCCTTCTGCCAGCAGCTAAACCGATCAAGCGATATTAATGAAATTGTATATGGGAAGGCCGATGAGAAAGTTAGGAGAACAAATCTTACTTGTCGGGGATTAGTTCTACGGAACAAGTGGTTTACACAGGAGCTTAAGTACATTTTTACAGTCTTTCCATTAATCGTGTGCGTGACCTGAAAGTTTGGTGAAAACTGGTAATTGACAATTTGATTTTCCACTCACTTAAATGACAGTTTCTTATAGTCAATTAAAAAGTAAGTGCGTTAAGGTAGCTGACTGAGAATGGTGAAAAATCGTTAAATTTCGTGTTTTTCAATTTTTAACGGGTCGAATGCTCTGTTTTATTCCCTTTTAAATGCTTCAAACCGTTTCTTGCAACGTATCTTAGAATTTTGAGAATTTTTTTTGAAGTGAGTTTCAACTGGCAAGCCCTTGCCAGTTGAATGAACTGAGTGAACTGCAGATACATTTTTCCAAATTAGGAATTTTCAGCATATTCATGCATGTCAAACATCATAAATCCTTAACTATTAAAGGTGATAATATCATCCTTTTTGCAGCATGTAACCCATGATTTGCTTTAGTGAATGAACTAGAATAGATAATCTCTTACTAAAATCTTCAGTTTTATAAACTGAAATGTCCACAATTAATTTATGAACAATTATTTTTTCTTAAATAATCAATTACTGACTCTTTAGTTTTCAAAGTACATTTACCTTTCTAGTTCATTCACTAGAATATTCATTTGTGATTAATTAAAAAAGAATTATAAAAATATATCAATTTGTTGTAGAGTTATGATGTTTGAAGTAAAAATTTGCATATTTGCTAATTATTTATAAACAAATAGAAAAAATTATTTTTAAAAATGATTTGATCTCTAAAAGCGTAAAGAAATGAAATGTACACGTAAAAACAAACTAGACCCAAAATTCTAGAATTCTTTCCTGAGGTAGACTGCTATCTTGACATTATATTGCTAGCCTGGATGCAATAAGGAAATTGTCGAAAGGTATGGTATAATACATATTTGCATAGTCTGTTTCTCATAAATAATGTTTCTCATGAATTATGTTTTAATTACATAACTTTCTCGCCTTACGAATTCTTCATAAGAAGAGAAAGTTACGTAATCGTGCAGCGGAAAACGGCGCATTTTCACCAGAAAAATCTCTTATAGCCGGGCTCTGGTAACGAAAAAGTGGATAAATCCTGTTGCTAAATTTAAAAATTCCTCCATCACGTGGTGTAGCCAGAATCCACGTTTTGTTGGATCTTGATACCGAAAAATCGATTGACGGCAAAACGTCCGTCCGTCTGCGGTCAACGCTAAACCGTTCAGCTGCTTTTCTTCAAAAGTGATATTCCACAATCTATCTGAAAAAATCGTGGCTTTGGGTGTTTCGAACGGATATTTTGATTTTTGAGGGTTCTTCACATGAAATCTCAAAAACATTTTCAACATTTTCTCCAAAACAATACGAAATTTATTTTTCAAACTTTGTCTTTGGTTAGATTAAAGAACACGTAAGAGAAGAAGGTGGTGGTGAAAGAATGATGGTGGTCTCATGTTTGTTGAGATCACAGATGTTTTGAAAATTGAATGAGCGCAATTGTTTTTCGCCGTCTTCCTACAACTATAATATTGAAAATAGAGTTTATTTTTCTTAAGAAAATGTTCCTTAGATGGATCTTTAAAAAAGTTTGTGTTCAATTTTTCGATAATATGAGTAGTTTCCGTGTAATTTTCGTGTAATTTCGGACTAAATATAAGCAATTTTTTTCTTAGAACAGCTCAAATTCTTTCTTTAAAATTACTCCACATATTTAATAAAGGACGGTAAAAAAATATGGTGCTAGTCCATTTTCTGATATTACTCGTAGTGGTATGCGTGCCGGCAACTTAACTCTGACGATCTAAAATCGGGTCTCGGAGCGGAAAAAAAATTTACTGGTTGGAAACACTTTTGCTGGTCTATGTAGCAGTAAAATATGTATTTTAGAAACATTGCGAGAAAGTATGTGCTTTGGCAGCACCATTAGTTATAATCTTAAATTATGTTTTATTTATGAGATGTGAAAATCTTATTTAATCCTGGTCTATTACTGGATACATATTAATCAGTAGCCCTTTCCTCAAGTCTTAAAAGTATTTTCCAATAATTTTCTAAGAGCCTGTAGTTTGGTCATTTTCTGCTCTAAAGTGATTAGTACTGCATTTACTCGCGATAAAATTCGAAACTCAACAGTGTCTAGCCCCCAAGAGGAGGTATCATAAATTAGATACCTTCACGTTCCGGTAACTTTGTTACTCTGGTATTTCAGTTTTCATTGATTTGCTGAATGACTGGCTCTATATTTAGAATTAAGTTAACTTAACTTGACACCTCTAATCAGCTGTGCCAATTGAGAACTAAAAGGCTCCATTTCGCGCATCTAATATAGTAATGTACGTCATAAGGAAAGAAAATGTTACATTATGAATGAGATGTTACCAGCCAAGGCGACGCTAGGAGCTGAGACTGGAATTTCTAGGGAGTAATATAACATTTCAGGCCGTGTATTGTAACACGTTTAATTTCATAATATTCCACATTTCCTTGCTTTTATTTTAATTTTATATTGGAATATTTCACGATCTACGAGTGTTTATAAAGAATTCCACAGCGCCGGAGCCCCCTAGAATCTTCATGTCTTTGACACCACTGCAGTACTCTAAACATTTTAAAATGGATTTCAAAGATAAATTGATGCTTTAGAAATCGACAATAAATGAATCCAACGAAGAAAATGAATAATGAATACCTCAGAAATTGGAAGAAATTTATCAAAATGAATATGAAAAATTTTGTTTCTGGGAAAATACAAATAACATTAACATGGTTAATAAGGATCTAATGTTGGCTTATTACCAGACGTTTTCAATTTTTGTCATCTTATAGTACTATTATCTACATTTTTCATGAATGAATATAACTTTCCTTCTCATTATTGTAATAAACTACATCGTTGGTGCTGTCATGTCTACATCGTTGGTGCTGTCATAAACGAATCAGAAACGTTGGTACAAAATTTCCTAGTTCATAAGTTGGTAGGATATTTCATTACGGTACACTGTACCGTAAAGTCTACTTTGAGGTACGTAAACAAAATGCGGCAGATTATGCGATAAAGCATTGAAAAGTAGGCAAGCTATTCTGGATCTTATTACGTGTTTTTGCCTTCAGAATTTTCTTCCGATATTCCCATACTTCCCAGATGTAATCATTGTTGTGAAATATGCTAACCAGCTACTGCACTATAACGGATAATAAGAATCAGTTGCAATGTGGAAGCCGCTAAGACGTACTACGAAAGGGTAACTCTCTAGCAGCTGCTTTTTGTATGCGACAGAGCCCTCCTTTCCCTTTCATTCCATCAGCTAGTGACCCGTGAAGGGACAGGGTGTTTCCGTCGGGATTTCCTCCCTCCACTGCTCTTGCCCACTCCTCCATGCCACGCCCCGCCCACGCTCCCTGCCCCCGCTCCCCGCCCACTTTCCCCGCCGCGCTCTCCGACGCGCGGCGAGGGAACTCGACCGAGATCTCCTTTCCCGCTACCTACGCGCTCGGCGCCCAAAATCCAGCCTCGCCCGTAGAATCCCAACCCCAAGCAGCGAGGGACTTCTGTTGCGGATCAACAAGACAAGTTTAAGGCATTTAGCTTTATAAATTAGATACTTATTGGCGAAAAATTGTGGGATTTGGGGCGCGCTCCCCTCAGACAGGCGGCGCTCACTTAGTCCGAAGGAATGGCGATTTTTCACCGCTATGACAAGCTCCGCTGGAAGAAACCCTTAAATAGAATTCCGTGAACCCCGTTATCAATGGTTGAATTGCTTTTCCGTTGTTTTCAAACTTCTTGCAGTTCTCTACTACATGTTTCGAAGTCTATTATTTGATTATGTAGAGTTTCATAGTAGCTGAACATACTTTTTACGTGTGTGCATTATTCTGCATCAAATAAGTCTGCGGTTCTCATTCCGTGTTTTTGCGAAACCACATAGACTCTCTATGCTTTAAAAAGGTTGTCGCAAAATAATTCTGTAACGTCGAAAGTTTAAATTTTGAATGTTTGAAAATTTACGCAATGTTAAATTTTTAATTTCTTCTTTCTTTCTAGGGCTTTTATCCAGCCAACAGCCGGTTACCCTTTACGTCCCGATGGGACGCATATTCGACCATACACTAGACCTACACACTTTCGGGCTCCTCTGATCTGGGGTCAGCAGAACGCGAGGCCCTCCGCGACAACACATACAAAGTCAAGGGACACACAACCATGCCCAAGGCGGGACTCGAACCCGCGACCCTTCGTTCCGAAGCGCTGAGTCGGTACTCGCTCTTAGTCACCTCGGCCATCCAGGTCAGTTAAATTTTTAATTTAAAATTTAAAAAAAGCCTTGTTGAAAACCAGTTGTTCATTGAAATTAGATTGCTCCGTAGTTTAGCTTAGCAAAACGAATTCTCCGTTGTGTTCCATTTATTTTGTATTTTTGTAAGTTAATCGAACACTAGTATCATTATATTTTCTCTACAAATGTTTTTCGATTACGTCTTATTATTATTTTTGTAAAGAACAATAATACCTTACAAAATTTCTCATTAAGTAGTTAATTTCTCATTTTTCGAGACCATAGGTGGGGGGATAATATGGCGAGATCGGAAAAAACTAACCAAATTTCCAAAAAAATATGTACTTGTTTTACTACAACTGGGTAAATATTATCTTAGAAACTTGTGTTGAAATTTCATAATTAGGTAAGTTGGACTAAGGCGTTTTTTTATCTCGGAGAATAGTAGTCGGAGTTCATGGAAAGTCACATGTCCATGTAAGTCATGTGCCATGTGTGAAAGGTCATGGTAAACGACGGGTAGTTTAAATAAAGTAATATTCTAACTATCACGTTGTATTTCCTTGACAAGTGGTCGACGTATGTTCAAATAATATTTCATATGACAGTAACTCTCCACATTATATTACTGTAATACTCCACAAAATTCAGTGGAGTGCGAAAAATGTTTAATGTAATTTATCCGCAAATTAAATTTTCAACTGAGATTCAGACTTTCATTCAACCTCTTTACCTCTATTTTTCATTACAATAAAAGTTAATTGTAAATGATAATATATTCTGTGCAAATTGTTTGACGTAAATAGTGGCGTATTTTCCGCTTTCTGTATATTAGCACAAGTCAACCAGTGAAGAACATAGTAATTCCACGGACATGTGTGAAACGCATGTTTCAAGGAGACCATGCTTTTAATGAATTTTAAAATATAACGAACTTCACATAATTCGCAGAATTCGACTTCCTTATACAGTTGTGGAAAAAATTAATTTTAAGATCAACCCAGTATTATTGACTTCATTGTTATTAATTAATCCACCAAAACAAGAGATTCACGCATTTTTGGTAAGAGGTGTAACATATTGGGTATAGTGAGACTGTTGTGAAGTTGGGTCGAGTGAGACTTTTCCTATGGTTTTCAATTTACTCAGTGATGATTTTCAGTAATGTCCTTAACTGATGAATAAATATCACAGTAATTGGCGAGAAGCCGTGCCATGCACTTCGGGCACAACAGCGTGAGTTTGTCGGGAGTGACATATATACCCACAGTCATTTATACAACAATCTCGTAATAACTATTACCATAAACAGGTGTGTTTTATCATCATAGCAACAGTATATTTGCATTACGTTTCAAATATTTCTATTATTGAGTGGAATAACATCCAGTAACTGTGATTGAACTGTAATAAACCAATAACTTAGCCGCGAGTCGGGGCTCCGTAGCTCTTCAAATATCCTAGTGAATGCAATTGAAACGTTATATACGATCATTGGTGTTCATATCGTCACTTAGGCTGCACAAATGAAATTATAACATCAGTAGCATCATCAGATGCATCTTCTTCAGCAGCCACAACAACAACAAAATCCAAAAGGTCGTCCATGTACCATTTTATTTTCTCCAAAACATACTTCAAACTTTGGTAATTCTCCTTCCACTGGATTGAGTGTGCTCCTGGAACTGAAGACAGAGTAATACCACACATATTTAACAGAATACATCATTTAGCTTGCCTTGTGATAATGGTTATGGGTATTTGAGGTTTTAGGAATGAACTCATCGGACACAAATGATAATGATGAATACATATTATTAGATGTACTATATAACTATAATTAGATGTTAGAATAAATTCAATTATGCCTGTAGGTGACTAAGGTACCGAATAACAAGGGCAACGTGCCACTGGTCTCGTAGCAGATGGAGAGTTTGGGTACATAATGATTTTTTTGTACCTTGTAATAAAACCATATTGCATGTACAAAAATAATTGTCAATACTGTGATTTTGAGGCTCAAGGAACACCATCGGGGTATTCCAAAATTTAATGTTTGTTTCTTTCCCTTTGTTAAATTTCCTAAGTCTTCAACACAAAGTACACCCAATATTAGGAACCCAAATCCTCCTCCGAACTAGGACATCTCCTAGTTCGAATACGAAGTACGTCTTTTAAGTTGTTTTTTCTGTTGTTGTTTTTTGTTTGTTTGATGTTTTACAAATGATATGTTTTTTCTGTTCTTTTCTAGCAATCAATCTTTTCAATCTGTCAATCTTTCAATCAATCTATTCTTTTTAGCAATCAATTCTTTCAATATAGCATAATAAATTTAGATTATTAACAGAACACTTTATTTTCCTGATTCTGTAATGAATTACTTATGATAAAGATAAGAAAATAGTAGTATTTATATGTTACTTACTTTATAAGTTAAAAAAAGTGTTTGTAATTATGTTACTTCCTTGCTTTATAAAACAACTTTTAAGGCATGTATAAACGAATTTATAATACAAAATAGTGTTAGAAGTTTAGGATATAGTACAGATGTAAGTCTTAAATCAGTGATATAGTTCCTTTATGTAGATATATTCCAGCAGATGGCTTTGTGTAATGGTGTAACTGTTCATGTTCACTCAAATTTTGATAAAATAAATAAAAATTGAAGATATTCATTTTACAAGAAATGGCATGTTATACAACTACGTGGGCTTCATTTTTAGATTCATGACATGTAAATTACTATAAACACACCTTAAAATATAAAGGAGTAAAATCACCGTTGATCTGTGTAGTTATCTATATCAATAACCCTACAGTATTGATAACTGCAACAAAATTATCAACGCCGTCTGCAGTAGAATTCAAGCTACGTTAACAGGTAGTTTTCCAAGGTTTCTCTGTTAGATGATAATATTATTATTAATAATAATAATAATAATAATAATAATAATAATTATGTATATAATAGTAATAATAATAGTAACAACAATAATAACTACAATAATGATTTGTTCGTACAGAACGACCAACATTACTCCCGATTAGTTTTGGAAATACAGAAATCTTTAAAGGAAAGAAGAGTCAAACAATTTTACAAAATTTGTACCCTCCTTCATTGTCGTAATTCGTTCCCTTTCTCTTCTTATTTTGAAGTTCAAATCAGTGTAACGCGTTTCTCCCCAGCCCCGGATCGGAGCTGTGGTGCTATCTTTTGCAGATCTGTGATACATTTACTATCCAAAATAATTCAAAGTGAGTCATTGATGATTGAACTTTTAATATACAGAATACAGTTTATTGTAAATTATTTTTATGAATATTACAGCCAGATGAAAGGAGTAAAAATCAAACTTCCGAAACGTCCCATAATCTGTGTTCTTCAAAAATAAAAATAAATTCAAGAAATATTAATGGATTTTTTATATTAGCATAATAGTTTTTGGCTGCCTGTCCTTAATAGGAAATGCCACGTTTCTCTGCACAATAGTAAAAATGTAAAACCTGTTTAAGCGAGGTTGCTTGCGATTGTCATCTCCGCGCTTGCCGGGAGCGGGATGGAGGAGGGATTTCATGTCCAATAAATCAAATATATTCTGTATACAACACATTTAATTAAAATTAGGATGATCATGAGGGTGAATAAGGGCATGCAAATAAAATGAATGGTTACAGATAATTTACAATTTGTTAACCTTTGCGGCTTATTGAATTGACTAGTAATTGACATTGAGTCTAGTAGAATTTCCTGCCGCAACAAATTGCACGCCGATCTGTTGACATTACTTTTAGTAGTTTACATCTCCCATTATTTGCAGTCTCGTATGCATTCTCAGAAGAGAAGGAAGCAGACTATAATTGTTTTTTTAACGTGGCATCTCAAGGTCACGCGCGAAAGAGGGAGAGGGAAGACAAACTCCTATGGGGAGCTGCGACGTCATTACAGCTTCGACTTTTACGGGTCCCTTTTGGAGCTTGCCTTCCCTTTCTCTCTTCCGTGCGTGACCTTGAGATGCCACGTTAAAAATCCCAAGCGTAATAATCATCGATAATGTTCTTATGGGGGTACATGTTTTGCCCCGCGAAACAGCTGAGCGACGAGCACGCGCCGCCGCAGGTAGCAGAGAACGTGGGTGGCTGTCTGTCTCCTTTCGGCGCATGAGTCCCATTGGCCGGCTGGCGAAGTCCCT
The DNA here is from genome assembly GCA_011170035.1 of Teleogryllus occipitalis. Taxonomy (NCBI): domain Eukaryota; kingdom Metazoa; phylum Arthropoda; class Insecta; order Orthoptera; family Gryllidae; genus Teleogryllus; species Teleogryllus occipitalis. The sequence goes on from BLKR01008132.1 coordinate 19,441, forward strand.
TCCCAGCGATGGCAGGAACGCGGGTCTTCGGCCGTCCTCTCGTTCACGCTGACCCACTGCTACGCCGTGGAGATGACCCGCTCTCGATTTGTGTCAGTATTGCGGACACATTACCCGGTGATGGCAGTGCGGGGTTCGCGCCCCATGTATCGCGTACTGCAATTCGTATCGTGAAATGATCATCTTAAGCTACCGAGCATATGCTCTACTCAGAGAACCACTGGCCTGCAGCGAAGTAATGCCAAGCCCAATGCAGAGAAGGTGAAGAGGCCCTCACGAACGTAATGTAATAGTAATAAGTGTTCTCGCTGTCTGAGCCGTAACGTAGTGTGTTATAGGGTCTCACGAGCGTAAGATAGTAATCAGCGTACACGAAGTTCCCTTGACGTCGTGTCTTAGAGACTCTCCTTAATATATAAATAATAGCAATACTAATAAGTACTCGAGGCTCACTGAACGTAGTTTCTTAGTAGCTCTGCCTAAGGAATCACGAAGGCTTGAGCCAGTGGCGAAGCGTAGTGGGGGCGGCAGGGGCGCCTCGCCTCTGGCGGTACTTTTAGGGGCGGAAAAATTTCACAATAAATAATAATAATACCTTTTAAATATTTCTTTCTAGCCTACGGATAACCTCAAATCCGCCTCGATTATTGCGACAGAATTGTAAATACGAACTAAATTCTACAAATGCAAAGCTTTATTGCACAAACAACCTACAGTTACCCTATAGAGGCACCAACGGCTCACCCATAACCGGCCTTACAATTATCGGAACAAACGGGCCATGGAGCGCCCACGATCTTTCCTTCCTCTTCCTTGTCCTATACTCTCCCTTTACACACACTTCCACTTTATTGCACTATACTACCACGCATTTCCACCAATGCAGTACTTAGAGCTTGTCCCGGCTCCGGCTGTGTTAATCGCTGAGAGAGATACTTCGTTGAGAGAGGTACCCGAAGAGGGAAAATCCCGCAAGCCAACACGTATGTAGACGCTGAGTTCCACTATCCAGCGGGGGACGAACACCGCCTCTCGGAATAAATCATTCACAACACTAACGGGATTAATGACTGTAGCAGTTGACGTCTCCAGGAACAGCAATCAATCAACCAATCAATCAATCAATCAACAAAATTATCAGAGATGATAAATCTTTGGCAACAAGTTATTTTTTATTAAATTCGGCCGTGTTGAAGTTAAAATTACGCTTAGTACATTAGATGATTACCGTAATTTTAGACACTTATAATATAAGTAATTGATATTCAATATCATACTAATATGATGTACCAAAAAATAAAGCCAAGACGACACAGGCCTTCAAATACCGTCCTATCTGAGGCAAATGGGATTCACAGCACGTGATAACCGCTCGGAGTGAATCATGCAATTGAGCGGGCGCTTGGCGTTTCGGGCAAGACCGGTGACGCGGCATCATGTCTTTCGCATACCGAAACTATTAGGAATAACCTCAAGAAAAAAAATGAGATAGGGCAGTGAGACAGTCTGCTGTAAAATTTCGTCAGGTTGTGGGAGAGCTTTTGCGATTGTGAACTCTGAAAAATTGCCCCTGATTAACATTTAGAACTTCTTATTGCAGTTGGCTACTTCACACTCTCTCCTTTTCACATTGTAGTCTGCTTCTCGATTTTGTACGTCCAACGTCCGCATTATTTAGTTTTCTACATCTTCTAATATTTACGTTTTTGCCCAGTTGCGAAGAGAAACGCACAAACACATTTGAAATATTAAACATACTCATAATATAGAAAAAATATAATTTTGATAAAGTATGCAAAAACACCGATCCATACGCCAGTACACGCATGTTGGTTTCGATCAAACAGGCACAGAGATTTTACTCCAGGGTATGGTGAACCAGTGCATTCACAGAGATGAGAAGTTTATCGACACCCTTCTCAGATACCGTTAGAGGATAGAAGCGTTGTTTTTATACATGGAAAGCTAGCATTCATTTTTAACTAGAAAAAAATCTTCTGCTTGACCCTATCAACAGGATTGTTAATAGATTGTCTACTTCCTAAAATAATCACACTCCAACACCATCAATACTACATATTCTGATTGCTTTAGAAAAGTATACTGCATATGGATGTAATTATATTCATCCAGTACTTTTTGCATCTCCTGAGATCATATTCCACGAAGCTTATTCCTACCATCACTGTAAGAGGAAATGTTCCAATACAGGTGAATAGAGTAGAACTGGAATACTTTTGTCTATTACACATGACGCGACAGTCAACAGCATCACTTTGGTAAATAAAAGTGACAATCGTGGGAGAAAATGCTCCGTGGCATACACATGGCTTACTCGGGAATAGCAGGCTCACAAGATAATTTTGTCGCTTCCCTTGTATGATCTGTTGTGAGTGCGCATTAAAGGAGATGCGGTTCGTGAAGTACGGTAGCACCATATAATTACTTACTGCCAGACAGCATCTGCTGTGGAAAAGGTCGGATGGACCGCGGGAGTGTCATGCAACTTCCGTCTGGAAAATGAAATATGTCTGCTCGCCTCGTGCAATATATTTCTCATTTTCATATCAATGTCCTGACGGATGTGAATCAGTCGGTATTAAATTGCAATATATCTCGTCAGCACAATGAACACATTGTTTTCTGACATTTCCCGGTACACGAATATGGTACAGAGAAGTGTTGATTTGTTCGTTGTGTTTTTTAAACAATAGAGCAGGTAGTGCTCATTCAAGAACAATCGCAAAACAAATTATTTCATGAATAGAAATATTGTGTGCGTAAAAGTAATTACTTTCCTTTTTATTTTAAACTGAGATAACATTTTCTCTCCATTGTTGGCGGAAGTGTGTTTGTAATAAAAAATCTGGATTTATTCTTGAAAAAATATAAAATTTTTCATATATTTTCACTTCCCTTGTCCTTCTTTAGTGGCGCAGATTTAAAAGAGAAGCAATATGAATTTCACTCTATGATCACTGGAAATGCGTTTCTGTGTATCAAGAATAGTAACTATTGGATATTTTTAATTATTTATATTATCAATGGGAAACATTTTAAAAACGTGATATGTAAAAAAGTAGAGTAAGGCCTTTTTAATTTTTTTCTTTGTGCCAAACATTCATGCTTTCATAGATAATTACAAATTGCAACATTGAAAAAATTAGGAGAAAAAGCGTTAAAGCTAATGAAGGGGAAAACGCGAGAGCATGTTTATATGAACATTCAGTTTCACTTAATTCTTCAATTAATTATTTATTTGGAGTGAACCAGAACGCTTTACAATTAATCGCACGAATTTATTTTGAATGTATTAAAATAAAATATTTATATAATGTGAAGGTAACAGAAGAAAGAATAATTTTGTAACATTCAATAGGCGAAACCCGGAATTGTTCGCTCAGTCTCCGTAGTGAAATGTTGCGCCAACCGCTCGCTGTTAAAGCTCTAGGCGAGTTACTGAGTGCTGCGCTCTCGACCTGCGAGGGCCGGCGCGCTCGGATTGAGGTCAGTGTCAGCAAAACTAGTGCTTATTATACATCCAAAGCGGCCACCCCATTGCAGCCGGAGCGCGGGCTGGTTCAACGAAGCGGCCAACCCCGCGGCGAAAGTCTATCTTCCTTCACTGTGTGAGTACTGTGTTAACACTGACAGCCATTAAGTTCTCCCATTATAAACTGAACTAATTGCTTATTCTTTAAATAAGAGAAACTGAAGTGATTACGATAGTAAAAATGGACAATCCAAATGGCCCTACGGGGCAGCTTATAATAGATGCATTCAATGCAGACATTATAACTGGTCGTGATAATTTACATGATGATTTAATTAGGCTTGCTCCTTGGTACAATAATTGACAAATTAACATAAATAGTCGAAAATCTCAAGCAAAAATATTTTCTTTAAAACTAATCTCTCGCACTTGTCCTCTTATTATCTACAACAAAGCAATACATTGGATTCCTAACAAGACTCATTACCTATCTTGTATTACAACTAGATATTAAATTAACTTTGAAACCGCACATTCCATCAATAATAAATATGACTCTTGATCCATTTTTATAATATAATTCCTGTTATGTGGAAAAGTTGGTGCATGGGTTCAGTGCATTTATTCCAATTGATACTACCACGACAAGAATAATAGAGAAGGCTTTTTAATAATGCTCCTTTGTTCGACTTATTAAGTCTTTCTGGGCGTTACATACATACTTTCTTTTCCATACAAGAGTTTACATTTACGCCAAACTGAGCCACAATATGGGAAACCAGATCCTCTCGGTCACAAGCCAGGATAAAGAGTGAAATGATAGAGGGGTAACATCTCATTAAAGACATTGGTCCAGTCAGCTTTGTAATGCCTAGTGAGGACCCCTTGCTAGAGTAATGGTGTAGACCCCAGCGTCAGCTTTGGCGGAAGAGAATTCTGGAAGGCGATTACTGGCTGACGAGGCACCTTCCCCGTTTAAGGACAACAAATGAAGATGCATGACTCGAGGCATTACGTAAAACGAGGCCCCATCACAAGGCTACTACATCAAAAGACCCACAACATATTATTGGGAAATTGAATGTACTGAAAATATTCAATAAGCCGTACCGGTTAAACACAATGTTGACGACTATAGAAAAAAGAATGAGCGCTGGTTTTTTACAATGTGAGAAATAATATTTATTATCACAACCAACATACTTACAAGAAAGATAACAATACACCTGCAATTTTTCTCCAATTCTTGACATCACTTCCGCTAAATGGGATATTTACTTTCAGACCTTGGTTCAACATTGTTAATGCAGCGCAAACAGAGATTCAATGTAAAACATTTCTTCGTTCACGGTACGAATTAAGTTCAGTAAATTATTTCGAATTCCAACTCACTGATTCCGGTGGCCCAGTTGATGTGTTGGTGACCTGGCGGTTGAAGTTGCTGTTGCCGCAAGGCTGTTTGAAGCAGAAGTAGATTTGGTGAGAGATGGTTAACACGTGAACCTTGCAAAGATGCCGCTGAGTCATGAAGCACTGACACCCTCTGATGCGGTGAACTCAATGCCATTGTTTGTATTGTCGACATTTTTATTAACTTCATTACACCGGCCACACTTAACATCCCCACAGCTTTTTTGGTTTTAGATTGTTATGAAGTCACACTCAGGGAGGCACGAATCTGTTGTTTTTGTCAAAACTGACTGACTTAATGGTGGGAACATATTTTCATGCAATACAGATATTCATAATTACAACACACATTGTAGAAATCACATTCATCAGATGTCAGTAAAACAGCTCATTACAAGAAATCCATACATCATGCATTTGCGTTGCTTTACAACACATTGCCACATTACATTAAACAATTAAAATCTGTACACAAAAGGTATAGCCGAATGAGGCGAAGAAAACTGCCTCCAAACCAAATCGATAATCGCAATGCTCGTATGAAAGAGAATAAAAAATACCGTAGATTCCCAAAAAATCAGCCTTCTAGTGTAATAAGTTGCAGAGATACAACGAGAAACGTGTTTTCGTGTTTTATTTTTCTCAGCTTCTATTGCAGGTATCAGGGTGAAAAAATTGGAAAGACGAATAAAAATAGTTGAATTTTAAAGTATTTTTGCCAACCAATTCTGACGCCAAATTGAAATAGAAATAAATAAATAAATTTTGAAATGTATTTTCGATATGATAACATCGAAGTACTGTCTTGTTTTTTCCTTTTTCCCTCTTCAATGTGTCTTGTAACATTCTATAACGTTTTTTTTTTTCAGATTAAGTAATGAGGATAGTGAAAAATAATTAAAACCAATTTTATCAGTTCAAAAATTTGAATTTCGCGCCAAAATGTGAGAGGAAAGTCTTTTTTCACCAATGTTTAAACAA
>BLKR01008133.1:0-25203 GCA_011170035.1 Teleogryllus occipitalis
CTTCACACGGAGATACTCGGTGGCGCCTCCGAGAAGCGACAGATCTATTCGCACGCAGCCACCACCGACCGCCACTGACCACAAGAGAGGAAGGCTGTCTTCACACGGAGCCACTCGGTGGCGCCACCGAGAAGTGGCAGACCCATTCGCACGTAGTCACCGTCAACCGCCACTGGCCGCGGGTGAGGAAGGCAGCTTTCACACGGGGTCACTCGGTGGCGCCACCAAGAACCGGCAGACCTATTCGCACGCACTCACCGCCGAGCGCCACCGATCGCGAGAGGTTTGGTGAGTCACACCGCTGTGAGCTCCGTCGGCCGCAAGGCAAAGTAATATCCGGTTCAGTGGCGAGAGTAGTATGAAGGCTGCCATTTAGAACTGTGTTCTGCTACCGGTGGTGTGGACGTGCGTGTCTACACTACTGGATGAGGGAGTTCGCCACGAGCGGCGTAGAAGCGCTACAGAAGCGCACCTACGCCGCTCGTGTGATTACCTCGATTTAAGCCGATGCTTTCCAGCACACGCGGTACACGGAAGCGCTGCCCAGTGGCGCCATGTGAAGAGACCCTTATACTTCTCGCTGCTACAAGCCATCGTCGGCGCCGCCGCCTCCTGGACTGTCGTCATCATCCTCAGTCCCAACGGCTTTCTTTTCGTCTTAATTCGGGTCCATATGTACGCCATTGGCCGAGTTACGAGCTTGCCGAATCCCGAGCAGGTGATGATCTCGGTGAATGTTTGTTTCGTTTGTAGGTGATGAAATGTCCGACACACGATGGGTAGAGCGGACACCGTTCGTTTGTTGTTCGGTAAGTAGTAAGCAAGCTATCCACACTATTCGGGATTCGGCGAGTGATCGCTTGCACCGCTACTCACCGTGTGGAGTCGTCTTTATGAAAGATCCCTAAGGACATATGTTAACAATTTTTACGACGTACAGAGGTCGCATGTGATAACTTTTTTCAAATAAAAATGTAGAAAGTTTCATTTATCCAAGTTTCAGATGAACCTTTTTCCCTATAACACAATTCATTTTGCTTTGGTGGTTGGCAGGTTCAAAGAAAGCGTTTTTCTTCAAAACGCAACCCGCAAAACGTCAATGTATTGTTGAGTTGTATATCAATCAGGAGGACATGAACGAAGTCATCGAGCCGTCTTTGACCCTCTACATGCCTTAGAAGTTTGTAACATTTATTTTCAATCAACAGTATATTTATTTTGTTAACATCTTTCATTGGAAATTATCCAGCTATCACAAGGCTTCTACATCTGTTCTAAGTCTAGAATGAGGCTGAAAAACGTCCTATTCGTATAATTGCCTCGATTAAGAATATTTTGAACTTTCACTGGAATTTCCAATAGAAAATTTGTCTACATAAATTTTATAGGATTTTTTAAGACGTAGAATAGCTTAAATTTACATATAAATGTTCCAAATAAATTAGGAAACTGAAAATTATCAGTTAATACAAAAAGTCAACACGCTTGTATGTCACATTGTGTGCATGTTTTAAGAAGGTTTGTTCCAACCATCCTCGGAAAGATTTGATCTACGTCAAGCGATGCACAAACATACAGAGAATGTATTAGAAAGTTAAAATAGCGCAGAAACATATGCTAAATTAAATCAGTACTGTTTGCAGTGTGTCGTTATATGCGGGTCAGAGTTCAGGCAAACATCGCAACTGGTTCAATGAATACACTGAGCAGCGACATCATGCTCTTATATCACTTCATGTTCTTTCTTTCTCGCCCTTATTTCGTAAGAAGAGAAAGTATTCCTGGACCTTGGTTACGAGAAAGTGGATAAATCTTGTTTTTGAAATAAATCATTCAATGGGTTCTCCTGCCTTCTCGGCCTTCGAAGTTCCTAGCGGTGTCGGACGCGCCAGTGCAGAGGCGCCGGCGCGAAGTGCGAAGGAGCTCCGGGAAGCGGAGGGAAGTGCGAAAAAGCTCCGGGAAGCGGCAAGAAGTTAGAAGGAGCTCCGGGAAGCGGTGTGAAGGTGTCTCAGTGGCCGCATCGCGCAAAGGAGCCCCCCCCCCCCCCCCCCCCCCCGCTGGGCCCAGGCCTCCTTCGCCATTGGCTTCGTCAGCCGCCCTCCGCTCCGCCTAGCGCCTCCGCGTCGGCAGCGGAAAGTGGACTCGGACCCTTTCGCTTTCCCGCAGCACGAGGAAGTTTGAAAATGGGCGAGAAGTCGGGTTTCTGCCAAAGACCACGTTTTCAATGACTTTCTGCTGGTACGGTTTTGATTGATGAATTGATTAGAGATTCCTAGTGCGTCAACTACTAAGGTCAATAGTGCTGTAAATGTAGTGTATTTTTTATCGCGGGAGGTGCGAACTTCCCCTGCAGGATGGCGAGATCCGCCGTCGGTTTACAGTATTTTCCCCAACTAGGTATCTCCCAGCAGCGGGGCAACGCCCCGGTCGCGACAAGTTCAAAGCCCCTGACCGGTCTCCCGGCATCTGTGGCAGTGTAGTGCATGTTAGTGTAAGTGTATGTGAGGGATGAGGATAGAGAGATATTTATTATTTCTGCAGGTAGGTTTTTGCAACCTGGTGACAGAACACTACAATTTACATATTGCAATAAGAGATATAAATAAAATTAACTTTAAATTATTTTAAGATAATAGCAATATTAATAATAATATGATAAAAATGGTAACAATAAGACCAATAATAACAATAATAGAATTAACTCTACATTTTATGGCTGAAAAGCACAAGTATTTTAAACTATTAACTACACGACTTTTTAAATACATTTCACTTCACTTCACAACATTTGCACTTCACATCTCTTTCTACTTCTCTTTTGCATTACACTTCAAAACACGTCACCACACTTCAATACAATACAACTTGACTATAATTATTTATTTAATAAGAAACACATTTAGTAGTTATTATTACAATACTAATAATAACAATAGCTATAAAAACAAAAACAATATTAAAAGTATCTGTTATAATAATCCTAACTTACAATTATCATTAGTTAATTTATTTTTAAAACTATGAACATCTAGAGGAAAGGGTTCCAAGGCTGTCGCAGGTAACTTATTCAAGTCCGTTATTGTTCTATTTGTAAATGAAAATTTTCCAACATCTGTTCTCTGTGGCCTAAACTGAATTTTGTGCTTGTGATCCCCCCTACTAAAGTACGAAGGTCTACGAGTGGGATTCCAAGCTGGATAACCGGCATACGCTTTGTACAGGGCACAGAGACTTGCCTTAACCCTCCTGATTTCTAGAGACTCCCATTATAAATTCTTTCTATTGTTTCGGAAAGTAAATTTATACGCTCTTCCCTGTACTCTATTCAAATATTTATTTTGTGAATTTTTTTAAGGGTCCCAACAAACCGCCCCGTATTCCATTAATGGACGAACTAGAGATAAATAAGCTAATTCTCTCGCTTTTGCAGTACTCTTTTTTAGTATTGGTATAGTAAAATACAAGGACCCCCTACAACACAGTGTACCTAATTTTTCCAACGCAGTTTACTATCAAAAATTATTCCCAAGTACTTACAAGACAGGACACATGGAATATTTTTGTTGCCTAAACGATATTGAGTTTCACTATATTTGCGACCCCTACCAAACGTGATGGTTTTGCTTTTCGAACTATTGTCATGCTACTTTTTTCCGCCCATAAATTTAATCTATCTAGATCTCCCTTCAAAATATCCTCGTCTTCTCTTGATTGAATAACTCGATATATTATTCAGTCATCTGGAAATAGCCGTACCTTTGAATATAAATTGTCTGGCAGGTCATTCACAAACGCGAGAAACAGAAGTCCAATAACGCTTCCTTGAGGTATTCCTGAAGTTATCTTTGCTAGAGTTGAAAATTGGTGTTTAACTCGGGCTTTCTATTTCCTATCTCGAAGAAGCTCATCAGTCCATGCCACAACTATGGTGTCAATACTCGACTGCATTAATTCATGAAGCAGTTTATCGTGTGGGACAACATCAAATGCCTTCTCATAATCTATTTTAAATTATTACGGCGTCCACTATCCCACTATCACCAGCTTCATCTGCTATATCCTGAAACAATGATACTATCTGACTCTCGCAAGAGAAACCGTTCCTAAAACCATGCTGTCCCTGAAATAGACATTCATTTTTTCCCATTCTTGTCTAATATAGCTAGTTTTCAAGTGTTCCATTAGCTTACATACCACTGACGTGAGACTTACCGGTCTATAATTGACTAAAGTAGTTCTGTCACCACTCTTGAAAATCGGAACAACGGTAGTTAGTTTCCCATCGTCGGGGATACTTAAATTGTTGATCGAAATTTGGAATAAGCTTGTTAGATACGGTAGTATTACCTCTCCACCGAGTTTAATTATGTCAGTTGAAATGGCATCTGGACCCCGCGACTTTCCATTTTTCATAGATTTAATTCGTTTTCGCAATGTATTTCCGTCTATATTAAACTGATTTGGTACAGACTCTCTCGGTATCTGAGTGTGGTGAGATTTTGTTTTAAAAACGTAACTGAAGTAGGCATTGAATGCGTTTGCTTTTTCCCGATCATCTATTAGTAATGTGTTCTTGGTATCTCTAACGATAGGAATTTCTTCTCTATTTCCTCTTCTTTTGCGAACATATATATAAAACCCCTACCAATTATTTCCCTCTCCGTCGATAATATGCTTTAAAAATGTTTCCTACGCAATAGGTCGAGAAAGAGGAAGGAGGAATCGCGCGCGGTTCGTGGCCCGTTTGTTAGGGTACCGGCATTCGACTATTGGAGGAGCCAGCCGCTAGAATTCCCCTTTTAGACAGAGGTTGAATATGACCTACCTCCGTATGTAGGTTTGAAAATCCTACCACCATCGGGACTCGAACCCTAGGATCTCCCTCCCTAGGATCTTCCTAGGACCCTAGGAACCCTAGGATCTAGGATCTGAAACACTTTAGTAACATCCACTGATGTTCTGAGCCACCTAAGCATGTGCTGTTATATGGTTTTTAAATACGTGTTGTGTTGTATCCTTTATGTCTTTGAATTAGATCATTTTGCACCCGTTCGTTTATTACAGGACGAATCTGTATTCCATCGTCAAATTTCCAGAGATACCTGTTATGGAGCAAGAAGGAACAGATTCCGAAAATTCACAATATGAACAGTGTCGTTATCACGGTTTAGAACTCATCATTCCTGTGCAATGAACAACAGTGTCTGAAATGGACCACTGAGAATGAGAGCTATTCATACTTTACTGACTCACGTCAATAGCACTGCCCAGTTATACCCCCAATAGTATCGGTATCATTATAATTAAAATTTAATAATTAGTTTTTATTTCTCTATAAGGTATTTTTAAAAAGTATGTTGCGTTGTCTCGTCAACATATCTTGGGTAGTGATATCTTATCTACTTAACTCATTAATTCTCAAAAAGGTGACTGTCTTTCAAGAAATTTCATTCGAATAAACACGCAGATCAGCCACTCGAATGTATGTCTTAATAATCACATGCATGATTGATCTACATCCAAACTTTGCCACAAGTTGTTTTCGTAAAGGCAGGTTGGAATTAAGAAAAAAATTGCGATAGCATGTTCTTTTGTCCGCTGTTTGGCGTGACATATGTTCTTGCGGCTTGACAAATGATGTCTCGTCACGAAAATTCTCAGGTTAGAAGGCAACTTGGGGAAGTGTATATTTTTTCAGGTTGCTAGGTGAAATATCGTGGTTTAGTGGCATTCAAATATTTGACAGTCATGAAATATAAAATATAGTGGTCTTGGATTTTTAGAGACTGGATCTATACAGAATGTTTCGTTTTCGGTTTTTCTGAGAGCGTAAGTTAAAAAAATTAACAGAGTTACGAAAAGATACATAATTATGCATCGTGAAAAATTAGAATATTAAATTTTTTTCAGGATGCTGATACAAACATATTGAAAATTTAAGATTTAATGGCTCATTTCGGATTTATTCTCTATGTTTTTAAGTTCATTGAGAGAGCTTGGTCAAAAACTGCATTAATGACTATTAATTGATAATTTTAAACATATCCGGCTAATGCTGGTACCTTCCAGAGGTTGCTGATCAGGTCAACCGAGTACGATACGTATCTGCGTTTTATTTTTTGCATAAAATTGAGTTAAAATTAAGTTTTACACAGCCTCAACGTTGTTTTATGTAAATTGCAAATACTGAAGACCATAGAGGCTTCACCGAAAATATCTTCGGAAATGCGTAGCGAAGCGTCAGCTGATGTATAGTGAGGTTAAATTTGGTCGTAACGTGTTAACGAAAATTTACGACTTCAGTTAAACTCAAAATTACACACCACTTGCAGCCTGATTTCATATCTGCTATTCAAAGTCATCGTAACGTAGTTTATATACACTATCTCTTAATTTATAATATGCAGTAAGTGTAGTTCATGAGGTTTATAGTCGAGGTAGGCATAGACACAGTTCCTACTTCCGACTTTATCCATCCCCTTTGGATATAAACATTAACCGGCTATTTCGCGAATTAAGCATATTCGCACTGTATCCATAACAAGTATATATTCGCATTCTCTGCACAGTAAAGTAGTGAAATGAATTTACAGAACATGTCATGCAGAAGGCAGTAAAAACATCTGACTGAGCAATACAGGGCAAAGATGTTGAAAAAATTTATTAAACCCACTGACAGTGCTAGTGACGTATGCTGAAGTACGTAAACAGTTCTGCCACGGAGGTGACAAAATCGCTTATGTTCGTATTTGTTGCTAGGAGGTTAGTTAGTTAATGCCTTATTTTACATTGTGAGACTCGGGCCATCAGGCCCGTCCTTCCGTCTAACTACGCAAATTTCGCTACGCTCCTTCCACCATCTAGCGGAGAAATGAGGTATTATCTTGGGCGACCAAACAGGCGATTTGAATTTAGTGAAGAGTCTTCTTTTACGCTTGAGGTTCTTTTACAAGTTATAAATCTATTACATGGGACAGCCGGCTTCACTTCACCTCCAAAGGAAGACGCACGAATGATTTGTTCGCCCTTAAAAATCCACGGCTTCGATCGGGTTTGAACCCGCAAACGTGGGTACAACAGTACGATACGCTAACCGTTATACCACTGAATTCGCAAAAAGCAGGTCGAAATAAATTCTCATCACTTTGTGTCTTAACCGGGAATGTCTTTGTTGTTTGGGAATTTTATTTTACTGTGTAATGATAAGATCACGCGCTATTGTGAATTATCAACATTCACAATTCCTTTGGTGCACAAACGGCCTCCTTCCCACGGTAACCTGAAACACCATGGCGTACGGTGCTACTAGTTACGGTTGTCACGTGGTTTTAAGGCATGCCGTTGCTGCCGAAAATAGTTGCTAGGGAGCACGTATTGTCCGTTTTTAAGGACATCGCAATTATTACGTCATACGCCACTATTCTTTCTATGGTGTTCGGCTGCTACTAAAGGCGCATTCACGCCGTTGCTACGCACCAGCCAGCCATTAGTGCTCAAAAATTTGTACTGTGAAGACACGACTGTTGGCGGTCCGAATCAATTATATAATTCTTCAATTTCTTTCATTATTTTGTGAGAAATTTCTTTCTACTAAGAACGTATTATATAAAAAACTACAAGAAATAATTTCATTTAGGGCTTCTCAAAATGTGATACGCTTACGAGATAGGGTTGTAGGGGGCCGCAGGAATAACGTCGAAGGAAAGTTATATAAATTAACCATTTAATGGTACCTGATGGCAATCAAATTTGCAAAAAATGAGAATTTTAAATCGTGCAACATTTTCAAAAGTCGACAATTATCGTGCATTCGATCCTAATAACATTGAATTGAAATTCGGCGACCAGCTTGAAACGTTCATCTGGAGAGAAAAAAATATGAAAAATGTCGTTAATCCAGAACACCTGAATTGATAAAAATGCTTATTTATTATCTTTAAACACCTTCATTAAAAAAAGTCCATCTTCCTTTTATTAATTTATTTGGCTGATTATTTATTTATTTATGAGAATTTCTTTGTGAAGTGAAGAACGTTCGGAAACTTAACATAAAGTCATTTTTACATAAAAATTTACAATTCCATGAATAAAATTGTTGTTTGACAAATAAACGAGTTTAATAACAAAATTTGCTTTTGCTGTCTGAACTATCCTATTTCAATGATTGTGACTTTCTTGTTACAAATATATTTTCGCAAGACACTTTTGAAACAACATCCAAATCATTTTAATTCCAAAGAAATGATTAATCGTTCACTAATTTAAAAAAAATAAAAAACAGTAGATTAATACGTCAGTTATACGTTGGTGCCAATTATCATCCTAAAAACACCCGAAACAGGACTTATCAGAGGTCTGGGGCGATTTTTTAAAAATTTTCTTGCGTCTACAACATGACGCAACGCGTCTCCAGGCCCCTTAAGGGGCGTTGAGTGCTTTGCGCTGGGGTGTAATCCTCCATTAATTTGCGCGCTTGGGGAGTAACCATCCATTAACCTTATGTCATGTCACGTCACGTCGCAGTCAGTTGTCAAGAGGACAGCCAGGTAGCATCTCCGCGTACGTGCCTCCTGCTACGCGCTCCTGCGACACTACCCAGTGGCCAGAATTGAGAAGGAATAAGGATAGGGGTGGGGTTTAGGACACTTCACAGGGGTTGGACTAGCCCTTGTAAAGCAGCCAAACTCGTTGTGTTGGATTCATGCTGTAGCACTCAGACAGCTCGTCTTATTCATCTCAAATCCGGCTCATCATTCGATGTCACTGCAATTCTTCTGATCGGGAGGTTCTGGGTTTGGAGTCCCGACAGAGGTAGGATTTTTCGACACTAGCTACATAGCTATGTCGAATTCAGCCACTGTCTGGAGAAGAATTCTAGAAGGCAGCTGCTCTCATAGGTAGTTTTTTTGTGGTTTCTCCGATTAACGTCAGGCGAATGCCGAAGCAGTAATTTAATAAACGGGCGACGGCCGCAAGCGATCTTTCCTTCCTATTCCTTGTTCTATCCCCATCCCAGCACTATCTATATCCACACACTTACACTTACATTAACTAGATTATCACACATGTCAAGAAACCAGTCGGAAGATTATAGCTTCTCCCAGCTGGGGCGATCCCTCGTTGGTGGGAGATACCTGCATAAAAAAACCCGCAGTCCAACGTTGAACTCAGTGCCGGATTTTACTCACCAGAGGGGAAAAATCGCCGCCAACTCCCATGATAAATACATGCACTGCACTTCCGGGACTAATGACCATAGCAGTTGCGCGCCCGGACACATAAAATAATCAACCAATTATTGTAAGCCATCCTTGCAGCACACGAATCAAATTGGATTGGATTCCAAATGGCCTCTCTTCTGATGAATTTGATTCGAAACCAATTGCTTTTGTAAGCAGGTTTGAACATGTTGAATCGTAAGCCCGATAATCATATTAATTTAACGTGCCAGTAGAACACTCAGTCTAGTCTAGCTCACTCAGCTTTACAGCAATCTCCTTAAACCCTGAGAAAAGAACCCGGTAAAGAAACGGGTGCCCAGTTGTAGAAAGTCCGCTATTGTTCCTCCCCTGAAAGCCTTTGGTCCTATAATTAAATAGCTCAGCCTCTTAGTAAAATGTCGACCCAACTTCCAGACGCGACAAATACCGCTCCTAACGCAATTAGCGCGCGCCGTGACGAAACCCGCGTCGCATAACGCGATTACGCAGCGCGTTGCTCACGCGGTTATCCCTCCCCCCTTCGCCCTACCCCTCCCCCGCCCGGCCGCCCCTCGTTTTGTGCGAGCGCCGCGAGAGATCGCGGCAACTGCGCAAAGAAGTCCTCTCCACGCGCAGACAGAGGAACTTCGCACTCAGAGACAAGTGCAACTTCGCCTCTCTTACTGGGCCGTAATTAAATGAGTGTTTCATTTGCGGTCGTAATTTCTGTGCAGTTTCCCAACAAGCAGTAGTTTGCGCACCTGTCGGCGTGCCCCCTTGCGCTCGCTCGTGGACCAGAGCCAAGTTCTTTCTGAGAGGCTCTGCCGCTGCGAACAAAGTGGAAGATGGCTGGAAAGTCTGGTAGTTTTCGTGAGGCCGCGCTTCCAGTGCAACCTTAGAAAATGCAATGGGTTCAGGAAATAGTTGTTTATTTTATTTATTTATTTACGTCAAAAACAGTTAAAACTGTGTATGACGTGCTATGGGGAAAAGTGAATAATTGTGCACGTTTTCAAATTTCTGTGATCTCTACACTAAGCTATATACTACTTGAATTTTGAAATAAAAAGAAAAAAATCGCTCCGGTGTAATACAATCTATTTCCGAGGATAAATCAGCAATAAATTTGGGGCTCTTATCCAGCATGTCCTTCGTAAAGGAATAATACTTCCTGACGGGACAACATGGAAACGATAATTTGAATAACAATATTGCCCACTGAATTCTAGAAGACATGCACAGTTAATGAAGTTACATTTATGTCCAGAAGCAAAATAAGGGACTGTCTCAGGATTTGCTCAATGGATCAGGGAAACGACGAAAAACCTATCTATATGGGGGTCATTGACCCATTGTTTACGCGCCAAGGGCGTTATAAGGTTTCTAATGATCGAGTGGCGACAAAAAGGTCGATATCCTGAAGGTTTTATGTTGCCAGAGATCATTAGAACCCGTTAACGACCGTCTACATGTAAGATTTTATTTTTTAACCTACTTTTCAAGATTTCAGATTTACTTTCACACTTATCTAGATCTTAACTTGATTCAGTTTGTCTTTTCATATTTCCCTCCCATAATTACCTTTCATCATTTCTTTCATAAGAGAACCCGTAGCATCATTCATTTGTTTTTTCTCTGATAGCCACAATCCTTTCGAGCCAGGTAAGTTATGCTGTGTATATCGAACTCCGCATAGAAGGCAATAAAAAGCAAAAATCTTGCCGTAAAAAAATTTTAAAAAATATACGCAAAATAATTGGTATCCAATTTTATAAAAAGAGATTCTACCTCCTTCGGGCAAGCCAAAGGGGGGATCATAAGGCTTCAACCATCACAGAAGCGCCTATTCGCACATTTAATTTTTACTAATTTTGTATACTAACAAACGACCAATTGATCGCATTATAAATATTTATAAATCGACAAATAAAAATTAATTTAAAATTAACGAAAATGAATGATTCTTCTGAAGAAATCAAGTAACTGGACACCACAGCTACAAAAATCGCCGTTACATCACTGGATTTTTATCGATTAACTACGAGAGGGATTCGTTTGAATTTTAAAATTTCCTTTACATTGCCCAGTGAGTATGGCTGGTGATTCAGAGAGCAAACACAACTACAAATTATTCATATCTAATATAATGTTGATGCTTGAGCATATTACACTACTATATCATTATGATTTAAATTGCATATTTCGTCGCGAATCTATTACACAGATGATCCAAGTTCATTGCAAGAAAATGGATCTCAATCAGTGCATGGCCTTTCATTCTTCCCTTTAAAAGAAGAAGACTACTTCATCATTTGTTTGTGAACAGAAATCCTTGAGGACTCAAGGTCAACATGAATATGTCTGGTTACGTGGTATTTTAATTGATTAAAAAAAACTTTTTTTCCACATTTTCTCAATTTTTATCCCTCTAATAGTAAAATTGAAATGATGCTTAAAAATATTGTAGAAGAGTAAAACTAGTCCTATACGCTCGTTTTCATTGAAATTTTTTGAATATTTGCAGAGAAAATGACGTTTTATCGTTTCTGAAAATGCGCAATTTTGGAGCTCACTATCACAGAAAAGTTTTGAGTTTTCGACAAAAATCATTAAAATCACCTGCACTCACAAATACATTATAAACTTTCTCTTGTTGACGTTCCTCATTATTTCATCTAATTAACTGTATTTTTATATCATAATTTACATTAACTTTTAAAAATTAGTTATAAATTTTCATGCTGGATTTTCTCGAGGCCACGTACCGTCTCCTACATTCTTCGACTTATTTCTCTTTAATATGAATTAAGAATTAATCAAACCATAAAAATAAAAGTTATATTATTTATGAGAACATTAGTATCCAAAGTCAACTTTCAGGAACTCTCTTCTCATCTTCAGTGGGTTTACAACAATTCCAAATGGAAATATAAGAAATAATATTAACGTCAAGAACATTAAAGAAGGACAAAATTGGTTAATTAATACGATTTTTTTTGAGAAAAAACACGATTTACGTCGCACGAATACAATACTTTCTCTTGACTACGCAGGTAATAAGGTGAGAATGTAAAAATTACTACATTTAGAGACTTCCGGGGATAATTGGGTTTCATTTGCTTTACTTCCAATAAACTATTGAAATTAACAAGAACTTTTAGATCATTAATTTGGAAGTCACCCTTACATATCGGTACAACAATCTAAGAGTTCAGTAGTTGCAAAATATGATAAAAGAAAGAGTTTATCAGAAGCAGAGGGTTAGTTATGAGAAAAAAATAATAAAAGTTGACCTCTATCTTCAATCGAAAACAAAAACATACATATTGTTCTTAAAAAGCAAGAAAATTTCTCTTAAACAATCGGATGTCTGCCACAATCATTTTAATTGAACTCACTACTACTGTTCACGCAACCACATATTAATTGTCTCCTGGGTAGCAATTCATAATCACTTAATACGAACTCATAATGAATTTTTAAATAAATGGTATAACAGTGCGTTTAAATGATCTTATTAAATACCCATTACTTTCCTGAGATAAGAGGTAAACTTTAATTATATTACCTCTGAACAATGTGAGGGGTTTCTTGTAAATAATCAATTGCATAACAGTAACCCCTAACACTTACAATTATATCACTTTGCAGACAATAGTCAGTGTTTTGTGAGATTCAAAGAAAACTTCAATTACAAGTTTTGAAAATTACTTTTCCACATTGCCTTAATTGCACTGAATATTTTTGTTTTTATGTTTTTTGCAGTGTACTATTTCAAATTTATTTTCCCAATGATTTACTTTCCTAAAGAAGTTCTCTCCGATGATTGACTCAACATGTGAAGTTGTGCTTACTTTCTCCTCTCCGCGTTTTGAAACTTTCGGTTAATTGAAGTTTTGTTTAAGTATTAGCAACGATCATATCTAGCGACTCCAAAGGACACCAATTCTACAATTACAGATAGGTAATGGTATTGACCTGACTGGTCTGCACACGCAGTAACAGTGAAATTCATTTCCATGAAATGAATACATTATACATACCCTTATAGTGAATAACATGTTCCCTAGTGACTCGGTACAGCCGCTTATCTGACTTTTCTCATTTCTTGTTGTCCGTTGCCAGAGTAATATGTGACACTTAGGAAATTACGGTACAGCTATGCTATTTGAATTAAATTGAATTTTAAATACACTGTGACCGTAAAAAACTTACGTCTGCACTGCCAAGTCCAGGCCCAAGAGCTGTCAGGTGTCATTCACATTAAAAAAAGGATTTTTGAGGTAGATAGTGTATAAATTATTCCCATTGCCATTTTAAAAACAAAAATTGAGTAGGACCGTACTGAGTACTGAATTTTTGTGCCGTTTGTTGTGTATCTTTAAACTGATCTGTGGGAATGGACGCCCATCGGCGGAGGGAGGGGGCGGAGGCGGAAGTGTATACCTTCTAAAACACCCCTGTCTCCATAGATATTCCCTTTTTTTAAATTCATTCTCCACTCAACAGTCCCCGCTCAGAAAACAACGCGCACCAAACAACTTTCCTTCACGTACTCCTCCCTTTAGTCTTCACATTATATCTCTTCCAAGCTCCTACTTCCAATTCCACTGACCCTCGACTGCCCCCCTCTCGGCCTCTGGGCCCTCCACCTCCAGGTCTCCGCCTCTTGCCTCCAGGCCCCTAGTCTCATTCCTCTCGGCCTCTGCAAACTCATTCCTTTTCGCGAAATTCTTATTTGTCACATCCATCTCTTTCGGAACTCGCTCTCGGGCCGTTGCAACGTTTTTATAAAATCATGAAACTTTGAAATAAACGATTCAAGTCGTCAAGTTTACCAAAGTAAAGATAGTGTGTTGACAAACTAAAACAACTTGAGAAAATAATTATTTTTTAAATTCTATTGATTTTAACTTCTCCCTAATATTGATATTTTTTGATAAGTTGTATGACACCTTTGTGTGTCACTGGAAATCTTATATTTTTACTTTTAATTACTTCATTACATCAGCTTCCTCGTTTCCTCCGATGACCCCTATAATTTTGTCTGACATAAGCCCTGACGTTGTAGTAGCTGACTCCACTGTCGAGAACGGCTCCACGCTTCGTCTCAACACCTTGGGCGTGACTCCCTTCTGTTCGTGAGGCCTCAGCACCCTCCCTCTGCGCCGAACCCCCTCGCGCTTTCGGGCGTGAGCGACCGTCATGCCGCCTCCCCCTCCCCCTCCGCCACCGCCACCGCCACCGCCACCGCCTCCGCCACCGCCACCGCCACCGCCACCGCCTCCGCCTCCGCCTCCGCCTCCGCCTCCGCCTCCGCCACCGCCTCCGCCTCCGCCTCCGCCTCCGCCTCCGCCTCCGCCTCCGCCTCCGCCACCGCCACCGCCTCCGCCTCCGCCTCCGCCTCCGCCTCCGCCTCCGCCTCCGCCTCCGCCTCCGCCACCGCCTCCGCCTCCGCCTCCGCCTCCGCCTCCGCCTCCGCCTCCGCCTCCGCCACCTCCTCCGCCTCCGCCTCCGCCTCCGCCTCCGCCTCCGCCTCCGCCTCCGCCTCCGCCTCCGCCTCCGCCTCCGCCTCCGCCACCGCCATCGCCACCGCCTTCCGCCATCCACCATCCACCATCCGCCTCCGCTTCCGCCTCCGCCACCGCTGCCGTCGCCATCGTCGACACCGCCGCCGCCTCCTCCTCCTCCGCCGCCTCGTCCGCCGCCGTTACCTCCGCCACCGCCACCGTTGCCGCCGCCGCCCAGCACCTGCCGCGCTTTCTGACGCCCGCGGCGCTCATCCATATGCATGGGGCCCTCGCGCCACCCCAGCGCCCGCTGCGCGCGCTGCCATCGCCCCCGACGCTAAGTGCGCCTCCCGCCCTCTGCCGCTCGCCTCCAGAGCCCGGTTACCTCCATCAGCAACATCGTCTTGCCAGCCGGGCGGTCGCAGTTCCAGGCGTTCTGTATATTTGGCGCCAGACGGCCTCGCCCTCGAGATCGTTGGCAACGGCCATTCGTGGGGAGAACACCATCATTTTGGGCGGCCACCTGGGGCACACAACCATCAGATGGAGCCATTTCCCATTCCCGGTCATTTCATTTCCACGACCATAAATTCCCTCGGCATGGTCTTGTTGAACAATCTACTTCACCTAAACCCCAACAACTCCAGCAAACGCCACCGCAGAGAGTGGCTGCCTCTTCAAGCCCCGGAGCGCGATCTCTCTCGCTGCCTTCACACCTCCGCCAGCCGCCCCCACCCCTGCCGGCCCCAGCCGCCTGTTCAGTCGACGCAGCCCCGGGCCAGACGGTTGCATCCGCCGTCTGCTGCCGCCGCCGCCGCCGCCGCTGCGTGGGCGCTCGAGCGAACCTGCCATTTTCAGAGCGAGTCAACTCGCTTATAAATATGTACATCCCGTTGCGGGTCAGCTAAGCGTGAAATGACGTCACAATGCCCGAGGCGGAGGGGAATGGGAGGGTAGCTCATTTGGGCGCGTTGCGTCGTGGTCTGACGGGATCCCGGCATCAGCCGTCGCCGCCCTGCGAGATGCCGGGCGATTCCCGCGCTAAACCCCGGAGTTGCACAGCACTCCTTGCATTGTGCGAGTTGGGGACGGAAGGTGTCCAAACCGTCAACGCCAGCGGATACAACGTGTTGCCTGGAGTGTATAATTAAGATAACACTCGTTTCCGCTACCATTTTGCATGAAAATTTTCGTAATACATTACAGATAATTAATAGGTCAAATTTTGTCTAGTCGTGTTTGCAATGTTGCTCGTTTACATTATTTTTTAAAATTTTTATTACGTGTATTATTACTATTAATTTACATTATAGTTCTTTTTTCGTCAGCTCAGTTTATTTCACTTCGCAACATTTGCTCCTCTTCACTTTCGTGACATTTCTTTATTGGTGATAATATTTCTCGACATTCCAACACCACATTAGAAGTAATAACTTTGTCTTGCTTTACGCGAAAATGTTTGGGGTCTGTCTCGTATAAAGTCTTGCCACAGTGGATTGTCGCCTCTTTCAACGTTTGTAAACCCGTTACAGTAAAGGGGAAAATGTCTCCCTGAACGATCTATATCATTACTGAACTAATAAGAGATTTTAGCTAAACGAAATATGATTTGATTTTTTCGTGTTTCCGGGTACGTCAACTGCTTTGGTCATTAGTCCCGTTAGTGTAGTGCATGTTTTTTTCTCGGGAGAGGGCGGTGATCTTCCCCCGCTGGATGGCGAGATCCCGCGCCGACCTACCGTCGGCTAGTGGGGTTTCCCCCTAACCAGGACTCTCCCACCAGCGGGGCACCGCCCCAGCCGGGACAAGCTCTAAGTTCCCAACCGGCCTCCCGGAGTATGTGGTAGTGTAGTGCATGTTAGTGTAAGTGTGTGTGTCTGTAAGGGGAGAGGATAGGACTAGGAAGAGGAAGGACAGATCGCGCGCGGTCCGTGGCCCGTTTGGTAGGGTTCTGCTCCGGCATTTGCCTGGTGTTGATCGAAGAAACCACGGAAAACTACCGATCAGAGCAGCCGGCCGCGAGAATTCTCCTCCAGACAGCGACTGAATTCGACCTAGCTGAAAAGCTAGGGTCAAAAATCCTGCCGCCATCAGGACTCGAACCTAGAACCACCCGGCCAAAGGCGCTGCAGTGACATCAGTTGATGCACTGAGCTACCGCTCCCGATCTAAACGAAATAAAAATCGGTACGCTTCCGGTGAAGGAATCGTGGAAAGAATATTTTTTTATAATACGAGAGGTAAAAGTGACATTTTATTTTGCATATAAGAATGATTGCGACACGAGGCAATCGCCCTTGTGCTGCTATCCTATATGCAAAATAAAATCATTTTTACTCTTCATTTAATACATTGTTCATTAAACAGTCTTACCGACTTTATTTTTATAGTAATTCAAGTGTACACATCACATAATAGGCTACTATGTTACACTAACGAAGATCAGTTGTAAGATCAGTAGTAGCTGATGCTGTCAGACAGAAGATTTTTGTTTTCTTTTTTGCATTCAAAGTTTTATTTAAACATTTGAGCTTCATCGCGATTTTAGCACTAGTACTAAAAATTTAATTATAGCACGCTGTCCATGCCCTGACAGTAACCGTGAGTGACTCACTGAGCTCCCGTCATTTACGGTAGTGTAGTGTATGTAAATAATCTTTAAATAGTAGTTTGATCGTATCTACGCATTAGAACGACTGACACCGCAATTTTCCTACAGAAACGATGTTATTAATTAAGCTGTCCTAATTTTTAATTCCGATATAGTCGGTATATTTCAAAATTTGGGAAAATTAAATGTGGTAAAATGGAATTGTAAGATGTCATGTCGCGAAACCATCCCGAAGAATAATAATAATATCCATAAATGATGTAAAATTAATAATTTTGCACGTGTTTCCAATTTTTTTTAATTCTTCAAAATTATTGGTTATAAGAAAACCAGATGCCCGTATTCATTCCTCTGATGAAGCTCCTTCTCGACAGATGAGTTAATGACGTCAGCGTTGTCGTGGAGTCGTGAGACACACGACGCATGAGATGGTTTGATACATATGTACCCACTTAATTCACATGAGTTCAGTATAAAATAATCAGCAATACCAGTGGTAGTTATCATTTGAGTTCAAGAATCACCGACTACAGCAAATATAGTTTTAGCTTTATGCTAACAACAGTATAAATTGAGTTGTTGTTTCCCATTCTTTTACAATATGCTATTAACTTCAAAATTTTAGCTCTGACATGAAAACTTAAGAAAGTCACGGATTAGACAACAATTCTCCCTCTCTTATTTCATAAATACTTATCTTACTAGTAAACAGAAATTTTAATGATCGAGAATATATTTTACCAAGCCAGTGGATAAAATGGCTTAAAAGCATTGATTTATGGATTTTGATGTTGCTGTGTCATGTTCTTGCTTTGCGCGGCACGGTTACGTATGTACTATGTTACTTTGAGAAGCAGGAGGAAGTTCGCAGCTTTCGCCTACGACCGAGTGAAGCGCTGCCTTGCTTGGATCGTTCCGCGTAATTAAGGAAGGGCTGATGCCTTCTAACGAGATCAACACACGACTTGTTTCGAAAAGAAACTCTGGGCTGAAGAGTGAGTTTTTCATAATTTGTACGTCAGCGAATCCGCTTTTGAGGAACTGGAAGTGCAGCGTACTTCCTAAACTCTAAATGTATGGTTGGTTTCATTTAAACATCTGATTAAGTACCGGTAGCGGTAGCTCAGTGCATCAACTGATGTCACTGCAGCGCCTCTAACCGGGAAGTCCTAGGTTCCCACTCCTCACGGCGGCAGGATTTTCGACACTAGCTTTCCAGCTAGGTCGAATTCAGTCACTGTCTGGAGGAGAATTCTAGCGGCCGGCTGTTCTGATCGGTTGTAGTTTCTCAGATCAACACCAGGCGAATGCCGGAACAGTACCCTACCAAACGGGCCACGAACCGCGCACGATCTTTCCTTCCTCTTCCTTGTCCTATTCTCTCCCCTTACACACACACTTACACTAACATGCACTACACTACCACATATTCCGGGAGACCGGTCTGGAGCTTAGAGCTTGTCCCGATTGGGTCGGTGCCCCGCTGGTGAGAGAGTCCTGGTTAGGGGGAAACCTCAGTAGCCGACGGTAGGTCGGCGCCGGATCTCGCCATCCAGTGGGGGAAGATCACCATCTCCGAGAAAAACATGCACTACACTAACGGGACTAATGACTGAAGCAGTTGACGCGCCCGGAAACGCGAAAAAATCAATCAATCCGATTAAGTAATTTTAGTGTAAGAAATGATGCTTTTACAAGCATACCCGTGAGAGAACTCTCGCGTGTTAAACCCCACATTCTTCCCTATTTTGCCATTTCCATATTAAGCCTGTAATATATCTTTTTCTTCAAGACCCTCTTATTCACCGTCACTTGTTCTATGTCTCCTTGTAATTGATAACAATATAATACACCCTTATCAATACAAACTATTCTTATTTAACGTTATTACCAACCAGATAGGTACACCCGTGTAATTCAATCGTGTATAATATCAAGTAATTATTTTAATTTCACATACAGTTGCAGATTCTACAGGCTCTGAACAGGTGGGGTAGAATCGAGAAACGTCGAACAGCAAAAATGTAATAGAATGTTCAAGACTCTGTAGATAAATGACTCTGTAGACGTCTCACTCTGTAGATAAATGTGTGAAGAACGTTTCTTTGAGACCTTTGGTCTCAAAACTTTAGTTTTTAAGGCCCTACAACGCTTTGTTTAGGAGTTATTTAACGACATAGATTCAAAAATGCTACTCTGTGATGTGGGTTGCATTTGACATGAATATTTAAATGCGTTTTTTAAACAAATCCTTCACATTTTTAAGATTAAAATGCAATTCATCACGTCTCCATGAAATTATCTTTCTTTAAAGACCTCATTTATAAAGGTTGGTTGCGTGTGAGAGCCGCAAATGTTTTGTATACTACTAAAATAATATAGGAGACGATGTTGCAATTCCACCAAACATCTTTAAGATTAATTATAAAATGTGTCTTAATTACCCGTATAAAAAAACATTTTAAGAAAGAAAATGTGAAATGTACAGTCACTAAGTGGCGTTTTCAATGTGGATGGAGCCGAGGAAGAAGAGAACTAATAGGCGGAAAGAAGTATACTTAAAAGGAATCATATGTTTGAAGTCGAAATAATCCAATGTTGAAAAGAGATATGAGTTAAGGGCTTAAGGAACGCTAGAAAAGAAGACTTGAAATGATGAGAAACAGTTGAAGAACGGTAAAGGTCCTTTGTTCAGATTTTTATGAACCGAAAACTTCCTAACGACTAATAGCGAAGTATGAAGGACGTAAGAAAAAGTACACAGCTCTTATTAGAAAAGTATTACGTGTATTGCAATTTTGTTGAGCCGCAGTCTTTCCTATGAAGATAAGTCTTCTGCTCCTTTTGAAATCATATATTGGAGAGATGATGAAAATATTCATCACACAAAGTTTCATCACATTGATATAGGTGCTTTGGGAAGCCCGTATTAAAATGCCTGTTTTATGAAGGATTCTACTTTCTGGATACTTTTCGTGTTACTGGGAATTTTAGACCAAATCTAGCAACTGTGCTCGTCAACCTTAGGTGAATTACTTTTTTAATTTCTTTGTAACTTAGATCAATTGACATCAACTATAACATTATAGTTGTCATCGGCCATTTCGTGCCCTTCAGATATTTTACGATAATTGTGTATGGTTAATACCATGCATTTTTAAAACATAACGCAGCAAATATGCAATACCTACCTTTCGCCTGATAGACCAAGATTTGTTTGTATTGTTTAAATAATTATTCTTCTTTGTTCTTGAGACTTTTAGGCTCTTTCGGAGACTAATCTGATACCATGAAATTGAGGTGGAAATTTTCGATCTCGGGTCCATAGTTCAGAAGAATACTTGAAGAGAGGATATTAGGATATGTAGAGAAAGTACCGGAAGGACGTACGTATTTGATCGGTATAAGGAGACTCTTACCTACTTCGTCAAACCGTTGACTCCGAGGAAAGGCAAAATAAGTACGACAAGAAAGACTTCCTCTTAGTGTTAAGTCGACTCTCATGAAGAGGAGAGTCTCTGTAGTATGGGTTTATTAAAATTTCCTGACACCATATGCATTTTTATTTGTTATTATTATTGTTATTATTATTATCGCTAATGTGATTGTTATTAGGTTCATTATATTTATTATTATATTATTTATTTTTATTATTTTATTTATTATTATATTTTATTATATTATTATATTTTTTGATCGCAAATTGACCGTCTAGGAGCTAAATGTAACTGAGCCATGCTTTTACTGAGGCTCAGTTACATTTGTCTCGTGGCAAGTGTATGCGACTCCTTTTCAAGGAGATCGGCATTATGCTGAATCCAATTTGTATCCCCCAGGGTTGCTAGTCCTGGGGTATGGGATATGGAATGATGATAATGAAGGATGAATGGACGACCCACTCATACAGACATACACAAACACATCCGTGTCTGAGGCGGGACTCGAACTCGCGATCCTTCCGTCCGAGATCGCCTTCCGTGCGACACAACTGTCTTTGCGATCTCGGCTATCGGCTTTATATTATTATTATTACTATTATTATTATTACTATTATTATTATTATTACTATTATTACTATTACTATTATTACTATTACTATTATTATTATTACTATTATTATTATTACTATTATTATTATTATTATTATATTTTTTGATTTCAAATTGGCCGTCTAGGAGCTAAATGTAACTGACCCATACTTTTACTGAGGCTCAGTTACATTTGTGTCGTGGCAAGTGTATGCGACTCCTTTTCGGGGAGATCAGCATTATGCTCAATCCAATTTTTATCCCCCAGGGTTGCTAGTCCTGGGGTATGGGATACGGAATAATGATAATGAAGAATGAATGGACGACACACTCATACATACATACACAAACACATCCGTGTCTGAGGCGGGACTCGAACTCGCGATCCTTCGTCCGAGATCACCTTCCGTGCGACACAACTGTCTTTGCGATCTCGGCTGTCGGCTTTATTATTACTATTATTATTATTACTATTATTATTATTACTATTACTATTATTACTATTACTATTATTACTATTACTATTATTATTATTACTATTATTATTATTACTATTATTATTATTATTATTATATTTTTTGATTTCAAATTGGCCGTCTAGGAGCTAAATGTAACTGACCCATACTTTTACTGAGGCTCAGTTACATTTGTGTCGTGGCAAGTGTATGCGACTCCTTTTCGGGGAGATCAGCATTATGCTGAATCCAATTTTTATCCCCCAGGGTTGCTAGTCCTGGGGTATGGGATACGGAATAATGATAATGAAGGATGAATGGACGACACACTCATACAGACATACACAAACACATCCGTGTCTGAGGCGGGACTCGAACTCGCGATCCTTCGTCCGAGATCACCTTCCGTGCGACACAACTGTCTTTGCGATCTGGGCTATTGGCTTTATATTATTATTATTATTATTATTATTATTATTATTATTATTATTATTATTATTATTATTATTATTATTATTATTAATTATGTTTACACATTATTCGTTCACAGGATAACCCGGTTCTCAAATAACAACGGGCTTTTCCCCAACTGTGTTATTTGTTATTTATTTAAGAATCTCAATTTAGAAAGTTCCAGACAATGCGGCAAGTATTTAAGATGACAGACTTCTGCATTAATTTTCAAAGCTTTGTAGGGATATCAATTTTTTGAAAGTTTTCTTTTGCGTGATTTTTTTATAAGCCCATTAGTGGAGATAATATTGGGAGAATGGATACTTGGTCCTGTTTCCATTGGTCTTTGATTTGATATGCCAGATCGCTGTACTTCCTTATGTTTTCCGAGAATGCTTTTTGCATGTTCCTGTAGAAAGGGACTGGAATATCAATGAGAAAAGTAGATTTCGGCACCTTGAGAGTTATCACAATATATACCTTGTTAAGTTCTAGATTCTTGTGTGTCAAAATTATCCTATGGAAATAAATTCTGACCTTTTCATCTTTCAAAACAGACTCAAGTTTGTATGTGTAGTATGGGGCATAATATTCACTAAATTTATGGTTGCTTACAATTTGTTGGTATATAACGGAAGCGATCTGGTTGTGGCGCATTGTGTAATCTCTCTGTGCGAGGGCTGCACATCCTTAAATGATGTGATCTATGTTTTCCGTCAATACATCTGCAGTATTTATCAGATTGGGCATTATTATTATTATTATTATTATTATTATTATTATTATTATTATTAATAATAATATCGTTATACATTGTTTTTCTCGGTATTCACCGAATTTTTATTTGACTTTGTTTCGGTTTAATAACCAAGACAGTCCAATTCATGTTTCGTTGCAAATTAAGAATTTTCGCACAATCCTGCAATTGTTATGATGAGAGATTTGTGTATAATTTTGTACGTATACTTTGGCATTTGAATAAGTTCCAGATTTTTATGGATGTTATTTGGTATAATCCCTGTGCACGAAATGACCAGAGGAACAATATGAACTTTTTGGAGAGGCCATAGTGCCTTGACTTCAGCTGCTAGTTCTGTATACTTTGTTATTATTTTTTTTGCATGTGCTGTTTGAAGATTAACTGTTTGTGGAACAGTTATGTCAACCGGGTAGCCAATTTTTTCCCGTGTCTTCGAAAGTTATATCTGGTCTGTTATGATAAATAGTTTTATCTGTAATAATTTCCCTGTGATAGTACAACTTGTAGTTTGAATTTTCAAGTACAGTATCGGGGACGTATTTGTAATATGGGCAGGTCATTTCTTGTAATTTTGATTTCGCCGCCAGGTTCTGGTGAATAATATTTGCAACTTGATTGTGCCTATAGGTGTAATCTGTATGGGCCATTAATTTGCATCTTGATGTGATGTGCTGAAAGTTCTCAACTGTTGTATGGCATTTTCTACATTTGTCATCTATTGTTTGTTTGAGGATATGTTTTCTGCAACGTTTAGTGTGGATCACTAGATCCTGTATGGCGACCATGAACCCTTCTGTTACGCCAAATAGATCACTATATTTATACAAGTGTTTGAGATTTTTGAGTCTATACGAGATGGTTTGAGATCATTTGCATAGCGTCTATGGAGTGCCTTTCTTGCCCACAAGTCCATTTTGCAGTTATTGTCTGCAACCCGCGAAGAAATATCCAACTGTTCGTTGTTCGTTGTTTCTCATAATAAAAGTTCCTTAATGAATGAATTTGTTTGTAGCACAAGTTCTTTAGATCTATTAGGCCTCTTCCTCCCTCACTTCGTGGAAATGTCACTCGTTCTATTGCGCTATTTGGATATGGATGTCTGAATTTTGTAAAAATTGTGCGGGTAAGTCTCTGGATGTCTTCGAGGTCTCTGTCGCTCCACGATTTATTATTATTATTATTATTATTATTATTATTATTATTATTATTATTATTATTATTATTATTATTATTATTACTAGTGAGAACCCGTCAAAATATGACGGTGTGATCTAAGATAAATGTAAAATACTGTGCCCAGACTAATGTTCACAATATGTTGCATTGTTTGGATCTTCAGGGTATAACGAAGATATTCTGTGATGTGGAGTTCCCAAAATTTAGAACACGTATGGCCCATGACCAGGTGGCAATGCAATATGACTCACATATTGCAATAATACACCAAATGACACAAAAGAAAGAGCACTATTATACTGACGGATTTTATTTCTAAAGTTTTTTGATGTGTCATCATCTCCTACAAATCAATGCTCGTAACTTATTTTCCCATATAAGCAACACAGAGTAAACTCGTTTGCAGAATTTCTCTCGTATGGGAAGTACAAAGCAGAACAAAACTGACATTTCATAGACAACGACCCAACAGAAAACGAAATGACCTCACTATCGTGACACCTACGCTGACTTTCTCTTTCCATGTAAGTTTGCGTCTTTTGGGGTGCGTGGGCAACGATTCGGAATACGACATAACCTGTGAACAACTTCACTACTTCAGTAGAACCGAGCAAAACCCACTACAAAATGCACCACAAAAGCTGATGAAGCACATGAAAACTGTCAAAGCCACAATTCAATTATTACACTGAAACAAAACCTTGACGAATTGTAAACAAATCTCAACAATCAAAACGAAACATCAAGCAGCGCCACCATGAAGTAGCGTGGACTCGAATCTAGCGTTTCATCCTTTGGAAGAAAACAATTGACTATTGATAAGCGTACTATTAAAGAATGATTTAATTAATTAATTTACACCGTGAATGTGGGTGAATCAACACAAACAATATCTTATAACACATCTACGGATCACATTCTTTAATTTAAAGGAAAAATACCACAATCGGTTCAGTAGAAGCTCTAAACGAAGCCATGGCAGAATACCTTATTTTTTTAAATATATAGAT
>BLKR01008134.1:7998-25302 GCA_011170035.1 Teleogryllus occipitalis
ATTCGTTCGAATGCCATACCTTGTACAATTTTCCTAGAGTGAATTATGATTTTTCATGTAGTGTAAAAGTGATCTTATTTGAAAGTCATGCTTTCATTGTATTATATCAGGGGATAATTAGTTGTTATAATTTTGTAAAAGGTCCAATTTACGTAACGTGTGTGTCACGTTCGTTCTTTTGTTTGAGTTCACAGCATTGTAGTAAATGTGCAGCTTAAGGCTGACACCTGTGAACAGTCCATGGTAGAATAATTGTAGAGAATCATTTAAAGGGCCGTGCACGGAGAACACTTAAGAATAGGAAGAGTTGAATGAGGTACACGAAAGTAATTCAGAAGGAGGTAGAAGCAAAAGAATTGTGAATAGTAACTATTGAAGTATTCAGGCAGTCGAGGTGACGCCTATACATTTTGTGGTTGTGTTCTTTTTGTTTTCTGTTTTCTTTGCAGTGACCATCTACGCAAAGTGCATACTTTATTGTATATTTGTGCCACTGTGAATTTTTTTGTATATATATATATATATATATATATATATATATATATATATATATATATATATATATATATATATTATGACCTAATGGTCATGTAACCATTTATTTATAAAAACGAGACGCCAATTTGAATCGGGCGCGCAGGAAAGAGAATCGAGAGTCAGACGAACGGTTCTGGTGAACGAGTCGCGCAGAGCGAGAGCAGATGCGAGTCATAGTGGCAGTGAGTGGGGAGAGCTGACATGGCGCACACGAGGTAGGTAACGTGTATCAGTTACTACAGTGTTATCGGGGAACATCGATGAACATATGTGCGAAGAATTAGTGATAAGAGATTGAATAATAACTAAATGCAGTGGACAGGAATATTGAATCGAAGGAACTGTGATTTGAACGTCTGTTAGTAATAAATAATGCGATGAAGATGGAAGCATGTGGCGGGCGAATGCGCGTGGGCCATCAGCCATGGATATACCACTAGATGAACAATTTTGAGAAAACGCATCGTCGTAATAATACTGAATTCTTACGACAACATCGAAAACGTGTGACTGGACAGCAAAATACTGGAGTCGGAGCGGCGACCACGCAGACAAGCCGGCGGCAGCGTGAGGGGTCCCACCACGCCGTGGCGTGAAGGCCTTGGATAAAGGCAGCTGTGTTTCTGCGCCAAGAGATTGGGAAATACAAGATGAGTAACCGAACGTATAATAGTCATGTAATTCAAGTGAATCCAACATAGCCACGCTGATCAGAGAGTATATTAAGGGATAGGGCGCGTCAATGAACCATCACGTAGATAGGGGAATGAAGTATAGGTTATACACGTACAATGTTAGCAATGGCTGCAATAATAACTACAGAAGTAATTAGCGAAAGATTCATTGGTTATCACCAGATATTTGATTATGGGAGCTTCCGAATAATTTAGTGTAATCTAGGATTATAGTTAAGAACAGATGTTGATTTATATCGATGTAGTATTACTTAAGGTTGAAGATTCATGTATTTACTGGTATCAGATTTTCTTTATGCTTATTTCTCTTTGACGAATAAATGCCCCGAGGAAAAATATATACTATACTTACGGGGGTAACGGCATAACATTTGAAGCGTTCGGAATCGCTAAACCATCAATCACTCTCTATTCTATTCCCTCACCCTCATTGCTTTCTCCATATTGCCACACTACCTGCTCGTTCATCGCACCCACTAATCTACCATGTATTTCCCGATCACCACCGCAGTCTCTCATCCCCTCACCCTCTTTCTCACACTCTCCCCCTCTCTCTTTCTCCTTCCCCTTCTGTCTATCTTCCTCCCTCTCTCTATCTCTGAGTCTCCCTCTGTCTCTCAGTCTCCCTCTGTCTCTCAGTCTCCCTCTGTCTCTCAGTCTCCCTCTGTCTCTCAGTCTCCCTCTGTCTCTCAGTCTCCCTCTGTCTCTCAGTCTCCCTCTGTCTCTCAGTCTCCCTCTGTCTCTCAGTCTCCCTCTGTCTCTCAGTCTCCCTCTCTGTCACTGTCTCCCTCTATCTGTCTCCCTCTGTCGCTCTGTCTCCCTCTGTCTGTCTCCCTCTGTCTGTCTCCCTCTGTCTGTCTCCCTCTGTCTGTCTCCCTCTGTCTGTCTCCCTCTGTCTGTCTCCCTCTGTCTGTCTCCCTCCTGTCTGTCTCCCTCCTGTCTGTCTCTCTCCTGTCTCTCTCTCCTGTCTCTCTCCCCTGTCTCTCTCTCCTGTCGCTCTCATGTCTCTCTCATGTCTCTCTCATGTCTCTCTCTCCTGTCTCTCTCTCCTGTCTCTCTCTCCTGTCTCTCTCTCCTGTCTCTCCCTCTCCTGTCTCCCTCTCCTGTCTCCCTCTCCTGTCTCCCTCTCCTGTCTCCCTCTCCTGTCTCTTCTGTCTCTCTCTCCTGCCTCTCTCTCCTGTCTCTCTCTCCTGTCTCTCTCCTGTCTCTCTCTCCTGTTCTCTCTCTCCTGTCCTCTCCTGTCTCTCTCTCCTGTCTCTCTCTCCTGTCTCTCTCTCCTGTCTCTCTCTCTGTCTCTCTCTCTCTGTCTGTCCCCTGTCTCTCTCTCCCTGTATCTCTCTCCCCTCACCGCTCAGTTCCTCACCGCGGTGGATAAAAACGGCGTGTGATTGCGCACGCCGCGCCGCGTGGAAACGGCAGTCATTTTTTACGCGCGGCGCCGATACCCACGTGACAGCCCTCGCGGCCTTTCGCCGCCGTTAATTAGATTCGCACGGCACAGCACGACGCTGCGCGGCGCTTTGTGCAACTGTGTGACTGTTGCGTGGTGAGTGCTCGCGCGCAAACGCATGGCCTTCTGAAACGCTGCGTGAAAAGTGATATAACCCTGCAGCGATAACCAGAAAGAAATTTCATGCATTTTTGATGTGCCTGTGCACGATAAATATCACTTCTTTCGTGGAGTTCGTGAATATTTTTCCTGTTTAAAGTTGTATAAATATTTTACGAAAAAATATGTATATTTTTGGAAACGGATTAATGTTAGTGACTTTTTTGTTAAAGCGAGTAAAATATTTATTTTTTATAGCACTGTTTATTAGATTCGCTCCGTCCTTTGTATGACTGTTGCCGGTGAGTGCTTGTCTTAAATCGTATAGCTTTCTGAAACGCTGCGTGGAAAGTGATAGATCCCTGCAGTGGCAACCAGAAAGAAATTTCTTGCATTTTGACGTGTCTGTGCACGATAAATATCACTTCTTTCGTGGGTTTCGTGAATATTTTTTCCTGTTTAAAGTTGTGTAAATATTTTACGAATAGAAATGTAAAATTTATTTTCGGAAACATATTAAGATGAGCGACGTTTTATGGTTAAAGCAAGTAAAATATTTATTTTTATTGCGCCGCTTATTATATTCGCGCAGCTCATTGTGTGTTTGTTGCCGGTGAGTGCTCCCCTTAAATCGCATGCCCTTCTGAAATGCTGCGCGAAACGTAATATGACCCTGCAGTGATAACCTGAAAAAAGGTTTCATACATTGTTGACGTGTCTGCGTACGATAAATGTCACTACTTTCCTGGATTTGGTTACTCTTTTATCCTATATGAAGTTATGTAAATATTTTATGAATAAAGTTGATTTTTTTATATCACCGATGAAAACTCTGCGGCAATCCCATGGATTAAAAATCCGTGAGACAAGTGATGTATGCCTACATCGGTAACGGGAAGAAATATTTGATATATTGTTGACTTGTTTGTGAACCATGCATTTTTCTTATTTTTTTGTAGATTTGAACGGATTGTATTAACTTTTATTTCTTATGAAATAAAGTAAATTTTATGAATGTTAATAAAAATTAATTTTTGGAAATAGAAGCAAGTTGAAAAAATAACTTGGCATGTAGACTGTTATTCATTGAGTACTATATTGACTAATTTATTCCAACTATATTTAAAATCTAATCAGAAAAGTGTAAATAGTATTACTACCTTGTGTACGTACGTATATACGGAGTAATATACGTAGTAATATACGTAGTATAGATTAAGTTATGTAATGCTGCGGAAAATCGATTTCCAGATTTCAAAGGAAATACACATTTTGAGATCTTCTGATACCGAAAAAATGTTGTTTCTTAGAAACGTCCGTCCGTCTGTCCGTGTGTGAACATCACTATAGCCTAAACAATCTATTGGATTTTTTCCAAATCGAAGAAACCCTATTAATCTAACTCGAGTCAAAGCTTGGAGATTTTGAAAAACATGGCATAAACGCAATTCTGCCCAATTCTTTTGTTTTTATAAAAATTACAAAAATGTCTATTTTTGACTAGCCTCTTACGTCGTTAATATTTAGCGGCAATTAGCGGCGGTTTTTACATTATTGGATTTATGAGTACATATGATTAAATAAATAATGTATGAAGTTTCTCTCAAGTTTTCTGTGAAAACGAGCTCAAAATCCTTCATTTTAAGAAACGCTTGAACACCATTTTCATAAAAACGGCTTCACATTTTTTCTTCAAACTTTTCGTACGGATAGTATTAATTGCACTGTTTAAGATGAACTAAAATTAATTTTTCTGTATCCTTTCGTTTTTTTTCAAAAATGTAATTTTTTAAAACATTCGTCATATCTTTAATATGCACATTTGCAGAAACATTATTGCATTTGTAAGTAGAAGCGCTTTAGCTAACTTTCAATTTTTGTTTTGAAAACTCAATAGTTTTCTGTGAAAAAGCTTTAAATTTCGCATTCACTGTAACTCTTAAACGTAATTTCAGCAAAAAGGCCTCCATTTTTTTCAACGAAAATTTCCATGTCGGACGAGGTTTTTCCTTTCTATTATATTCTTAAAGAAATTTTTCATTTCTACTATTAAGAAACCGAAAAATTGAGAAAATATGAAAAAACTATTTTTGGGCGGCCATAGATGGCAGCTGAGAAGAAGATGGGCCATGACCGAAAATCTAGGCCCGGGCCCAAACCATTAGAAAAGTAACTTGTACGATAAAATCTGTGGCATCCTGTAGAACCACTTGTTTAGAAATGTTTCGATGAGCAGACTCGCGTGATCTTCTAAACGCCTCTTATTCGTGACGTTACTAGTTGATTATTTATCGTTTCCTGGCTAGTCTACGACTATGATCATTAATCGGCGGCGGTCGAGCGGCGATTTCTACCTATATTTATCTTCGTCAGTGGGGCATCGTTCTAGGCGTGCCAAGATCTAAGCTCCCGAGCTGTATCACAACATGCGCGATAATGTACTGTAACCGCTTGTCGTCGGTCACATTTATAACCAACGGAAAATGGAAGCAATAATACCCGACATTAGGCCCTACACGTAGTTCCTATAGTGGCGAAGAGATGGCGTAAGTCAGGAAAGGATTTCTGAACGCACTTCGACCATAGCCAATCAGGAAATTTTTGTGGAAATACGGACGTGGCGTGAACTTGCGTCAAAAGAGCTCGCTCTCTTTCTGGTTCGAGACGCCAAGGAGAACGGTTGCCTACGAGTACACCACATAGTCAACGAGGGACACGCGAAGATTGCGGAACACAAAAGCTTTAATAAAAGGTAATTGACTGAGCACTTTTCATGGATTTACGTACTGTGAATATCGTGAGATTACATGGAATTAGTAAATGAATATTAAACAAGAATGCAATGAACGAAAGAACGACGGCGGCAATAGATCGAAATGAATCTGTAAAACCACGTTGCTGCATTCTTGTTGCTAGAAAAGAGGACTATTGTAACATAGGACATGTTTCTTCTTTGTTACAGCTTTAATATATTTCATACTTTTCATATATTCTTTATTCTTATTTTTGGGAATTTCACTTTGGAAATCCTATTATGGAATTTTGAGAGTTATGAGAAAGACGGATTATCCAAACAACTAGTTTGACTTTTGCTATTACGAAGTCATAACTTGGAGTTTCGGACTCGCATTCTGATGCGACCATCGCCTCTGCGAAAGCTGTGGTGAATTTTCGCCGAACGACGGGGAGACGGTGTTCGGAACACTCCAGTTTCGACGCGACGGGCAACGCACGGACCTTGCAGAAGAACGACGACCTTGAGGCGCGAGTGTCGCGCGACGGGCCAGCTACACAGCGCGGGACCAACTTGCGGAGTTCGCCGGTCGTGAGTCATATAAAAGCAGAAAGAACACTCACTAAATTTCAGTCTGGAAAAAAACTTCTGAGATAGGAGTATAATTATACTAGCCAAAACGTTGTAATGTGAGCTTCCCTCAATAATAGACGTTGATCGGGCAAGTTTCTGAGAACATTGGTCTTGCTAGCCAGTGGTTTTATTTCTTTTCGACAGTCGTAACAAGAATCAGATTAAAGTAATTCTTTATGTTTATGATAGAAGTTGTTTTGTACAGAATTATTTATTTAGAGTCATATTTTAATGTTTCAAATCATTTGAGAGACGTTATGAAACAAAATTTTGTGTTGAAAGGCTATGTAGAAGCCGAAGGTCAAATGTGACTATTGAGTGTAACGTAATTAGTGATTCAAAAGGTAGTAGTGAATTTCGAGTATTGTGTGTATGTATTTTTCTTTTACAGGATGAATATTTGTACTATGATTTGTGTGTCTCATGTGTGATATTTTTTGTGAAGTGTAAATATGTATTCATTGCTTGTTTTCTTGTAAACAGGGATCTGAGTTATTATTATTTTAGTGAAAAACTGCAGTTTAGGTAGGGAATTAGCTACCATAATTTTACGAAAAGTGAAAACATAGTAGGATCTGTGAATTTCATTTGTACAGTGATTTTCATTCAATAGAATATATGTTATTTGTCATTTAAAACTGAAAAATTGTGTTGGCTTGTTAATTGATCAGTAGTTTAACAAAGACGAACCCACTACCAATAGGGAAGGTTATCCGTAAATTGAGATATTCCCAGGGATGCGTGACGGTGTAATCACACGTCGCGAAACAAGTAGGCAAATGATAGATCTACTTTTGTAATCGGTACGGTGAGGTGAGGAGGTACGGTTACAGTACTGCATGTAAAGTGTGTAAATAAACGTGACAAACTGAGAAAAAGAAGGAGAGATTGTGAGCGGTCTGTTTATTTCGATATTACTCCGGCACTTGTCTCATATCTATCGGAGAAACTAAGTAAAACTACCGACCAGAGCAGCCGGCCGCTAGAGTTGTCATCCAGACAGTGGTAGATGGCATTCGATTGATCTATCAAGCTAGTATCCAAAATCCTGCCATCGTCGCAACTAAAAATCCTTCGTCTTCC
Source organism: Teleogryllus occipitalis (assembly GCA_011170035.1). Classification (NCBI taxonomy): domain Eukaryota; kingdom Metazoa; phylum Arthropoda; class Insecta; order Orthoptera; family Gryllidae; genus Teleogryllus; species Teleogryllus occipitalis. The sequence continues at coordinate 15,230 of BLKR01008134.1, forward strand.
CAGTCATAGGCACTGGTGGGACATCAATTGATGCCATAAGTCACCTAAGTCGATTTATATCCATGGAGGGGACTGTGTTTCTTCTTCTTTGGAATGTGAAAGATGGTGAAATGCATGGCGATCTGCATGGCGACCCGCATGGCAACCTGCATGGCGACCCGCATGGCAACCTGCATGGTGATGACCTGCATGGCGACCTATATGGTGACCTACATGGCGACCTGCATGGTGACCCGCATGGCGACCTATATGGCATGGCGACCTGCATGGTGACCTGCATGGCGATCTGCATGGCGACCTGCATGGCGACCTGCATGGCGACCTGCATGGCGACCTGCATGGCGACCTGCATGGCGACCTGCATGGCGACCTGCATGGCGACCTGCATGGTGACTTGCATGGTGACTTGCATAGCGAATTGCATGGCAACTTGCGAGATTTCCCTCCCTGTACTTCCATACTCAGCGTACCTCCCTCTCACCCCGACTACCACAGCAGTTGCCTGATAGAATTCTCCTTCAGGTAGCGGCTGAATATTGAAAGAACTAGCACCAACGCCAAAATGCTGTAGGTAAATTAGTGAGATACTGGAGTATGATCAAGTGGAATATGTCCAAGGCAAAGTGAGCGCAAAACCAAAGTTGCCTGTGCTCACTGCAAGATGCCCATCTGCGCTCAGTGTACGGTTTCTTATCTGCGGAAATTGTAGCGAATGAGGGACTCTGGGAAGTGACTTAAAATTGAATTGTATTGTATTAGTCATAAGATGTGATTAAGTGATCCTTCGAAATCAGATTCTGGTTCTCAAAAGACAATTTTATAATTAGTCTGCTTGTTGGTACAAAATATAGTTGGAGGAGTGCTTTTTGTATGGATCATATTGACGTTAATTTTTTTTTAATTTCGTAAATGTGTTTCTTTTTTAATTATTTTTGTATTAATACTCATGATAATGCATAAAATTGTTTATTTAACCAAAAACCAAGGCTTTAGTTATTTCAACACTTTTAAGCAAGTTTTTGTGTTGGGTTATATGTAGTCCCCACATCACTAGTTACGTGACAAAAAATGACCTCACCAGTTACGGGTTAATGGAACTAGCAACCAATAGTATTCAAGAGATGCTACAAAGATTATCCACAGAAATACTCAGTAGCCTGTTCGGTTTCTTCGCTCAGAAATTTTAATCCAATTAGTATGTACTCAGTATGTAAAATAAGGTTCTTGTGACCCTATCAGCGCCATTGTGAGTTTGGTCGGTATCAGGATAACTAAAGACACAAATTTCCTGGTAAAGAACAGTTCAAACGAAACGTTTGCAAGTGAGTTCATTAGAACGAAAGGAAAAGCATCGATTACATCAGTTGATTATCCAGCAGCTTAAGTTGTTCATCTGAACTGATTTTTATCAATTGTTTACGTCATTTTATGTTTTTTAAGTTTTCTTTGCTTTTAGGGCATTTTAAAAACATTTCAAGAGCATTTTATTGATTATTTTTGGCGATATTATACGGCATTAAAATACGTTAGATATTACTAGAAATGTTACTAATAACATTATTAGAAATGTTACTAATAATATTACTAGAAATGTTACTAATAATATTACTAGAAATGTTAAATACTGATATTGAAGTAAAATATTCCACTCACTAGATTTTGGTATTGTATTTACCAACCTGGCGGGTATAATCTGCGAAATATTACCTTTGCTCTCTATATTCAATTCTAAGTCAAATGTATGACGCTGGTAAAGTAGGATGTTTAAATTAATATGAAGTTTTCTGAAGTTTCTACTTATGTATTTTGTCACGAAAAAGACTTTGTGGGGTATTTGTAGTTCGGTTGCTCGGGTTCGGTTCGGTAGTTCGGGCGGTTCTTAATTCAATACTGAAAGTTCTTCAGGTTATGATCAATATTAATAGTGCACTTTTTGTTTATTATTTGTATGTGTATTGTATATTTCTATTTCGATCCAGACATTTTGGGGTAATCTCTTTGGTTGATACAATTCCGTTGTCTACGGTTAATTGGATAAAACAGGAGGAAAAGGAATTTCATTTGAATTGGGCTTTCTGAATGCGGATAAAAAGTTTTGTTTGTTACTAAATATAATTTGAGAAAACAATTAGCGAAGGTTTCTATTTCTTCTCACGTATTTTGTCATGAAATGGAAATTCTAATATACATTTAGTTCGTTTGTGCCAACATTTATTGTAATCCAATATTGCAAATTGCGTAGATAAGAAAATAGTACCCTTTACTACCAATTTTTTCGCAGAAAATGTAAATGGATATCAATAGCAGCACAATTTACATGTAAATGGTATTAGATATCGCACCTCTCAAATTTTGTATTTTCTATATTATCACATTTATCAGTTTAAACGAGAAGATTACTTTTAAGCGAGAAAGAAACTAATTTTAACGTCCGTAATCTAAACTTAGAATACTATTAAGTTAAACGCTTTCAATCAGCATCATGTCTCTTATAGTTAAGATCCATATCAATGCTGTTGAATATTCACAGGCACAGCGTTAGACACATGACCAAACTCTGCATTAGTCAATAGTAATAAGTCAAATGCATTGTACCCGAGGTCATCTGCAAATACAGTTACGTGTAGTCCGTTCCTCGAGCCGGCTGAGTCCTTTGAATGGAACTGCGAGGCACATGTATATCAGACTACCCACAATTCACGAGATAAATTTCTTCAATTAATTCATACATCTTTAAACGGTATGTTTTTATAACCGTCAGTTAAGTTATTCACAATCAAAAACCTTATAATTTTCGAAATCATATAAACGAATAATAGTAAAATTTCTACTTATTCTGTAAAATATTACATTTAGCAGAAGAGTATCCTTTTCTAAAAATGTAAAAATAGGTTTCTCTCTTCCATAATGCATAATTTTCTTACATAATGCATTATGTAATTTATGTGTTATTTTAGTTATTTTTGAATCAGATTCTTTCAATATCTATAAATGAGAAGAAGTGTTATCGCGTGTAGGATTGTCAGCAAACAATAAATAGCAAGTACAGAAAACGTTGTTACCTCTGTCTCACAGTTTTGTATTGGGAGGTCCGCAAATGTGGTTTCCAAATGCCTTTTGATTGTGAACACGGCGCCGTTTCAAAACATCATTTTAGAAATAAATTATAGAAATGAAAATTAGGCGTTGTGATGTCGTTAGTATTATGTCGTTTAACACCACACCATACCCTTTCCTAACACAACTTCATTTAATTAAACGATCATTACAAAATTATTGTTTATTTCCTCATATTGGTACTTTACCTTTTGTTTCAATTTTCCAGATTGTCTCAAGGTTTCAGAGTTCAAGGTGTAAATATTGCTCATCTTCCAGATGTACGGCCAATGAGTTCAAAGCCTGACAAGATGAATAAACTTTTGTTTCACTTTTTTACAGAATGTCCATCTCGTCGGACTTGGAACTCATTGTCCATACATCTGGAAGATGTGCAATATTTACAACATTCTTTTCGCATCACGGGTGTGAATAGTGGTATCGGTGAATAGTGGTGGATGGATAATCTTTTGATTCAATATTTCAGAGAATGTCCATTTTGTTGGGCTTGAAACTCATTGTCCGTACATCTGGAAGATGTGCAATATTTACACCTTCCTTTTCGCATCACGGGTGTGAATAGTGTTATCGGTGAATAGTCGTGGATGGATAATCTTTGTTTCAATTTTTCACAAAATGTCCAACTTTCAGTCTTGGAACTCATTCGCCATACATCTGGAAGATGTGCAATATTTACACCTTTGTTTTCGCATCACTGGTGTGAATAGGGATATCGGTGAATAGTGGAGGATTGATAATCTTTTGTTTCAATTTTTCAGAGCATGTCCATCTTGTCGGACTTGGAGCTCATTGTCCGTACATCTGGAAGATGTGCAATATTCACACCTCTCTTTTCGCATCAGTGGTATCGGTGAATAGTGGTTGATGGATAATCTTTTGTTTCAATATTTCAGAGAATGTCCATTTTGTTGGACTTGGAACTCATTTGCCGTACATCTGGAAGATGTGCCATATTTATACCTTTCTTTTCGCATCACGGGTGTGAATAGTGGTATCGCGGTGAGCGGGTGATTTGGTCGGGGGCAGGGGGTGGGGGAGGGACCCAAGCGAGGCGCAGAGGCGGGCACCCTCTGGCAATTTCTCACGGCGCCTTCGATACCCCCGGGGAGCTCGCGACGGGATCACTCCATCATCCGAAACTGGCAGGCCGATCCCGTGTCCTCACGCCCGTCCTCTATCCTCAGGCGCCCCCTCACGTCCTCATCCCCGCTGCGGAAGTCCAAACACAGCGGCGTTGCTCTCCGCGCAAGATGCTCTATACAGTTGGATCAAGAGGGTTGGTCGGTTTGGGAGGAGAATACTTTGGAAATAGTTATTCACGTAATTAGTACAGAAAGTGAGGTTTTGGCGTACTAGTACAAAAGAAATTTTGACTGACAACGCAAAGATACTTTCATACGAGTTGCGTGAAAATTATTTTAGTACGACTGCGAGAAAACGTACAAATATGGATTATTGAGTTCATTCTCAGTATGTGAGACAATATCCACGTTAATTCATGTCGCCTCAGACTTTTGTTTACATTCCAGTACCCAGATGTTACAAATAGCCAAGAAATGTCTGTGGTAGCTGTACGACAGAGTTGCACATATGCGTTATGCTATCCAGATAATAAACGGTGAAGCTAAGAATTAGTTTAGAAGAAAAAGTGGGGAAAATGTTAAAAATGAATATTATATTCTGTTATCGGTCAAGGAAAACCGTGTCATGAAAATTGCCAATTTATCAGTAAGTTTCCGAAGAAGGAGTTCTGTTTATTAAAATATGTTTGAAAAATAAATTCAATGATATACTTTTAACGAGCAGAAACAGTTGGTTTAATATTTTATTTCTGATCATTTCAGATCAAATCATAAGATGTATGTAAAATGTGAGATCTCGACAATAATGAAAAGCAACCTGTCTCTCTGCAGTTATATTACAAAGATAAAATGTAAAATACATTTTTTCAAGTAAGAAATATACGAACTTCTTGGGTTAAGTTAATAAAACAATTAAAATAGACGGTAATACAAAAGAAGTACAGGATGCAAAATACTTTTCGGAAGAAAATTGGAGGAAGGAAGAATTTGCATGAAGAGATTGATAGGACAAGAAATGGAACCCATAGATTGAGATAGGGTTAAAGCGAGAAAAAAATAAAAGAGAAAGAATGAAGTACATTAACGTTGTTCTTGTGACGCATAGTTGACCGAAACGAAATAAGCAGAAGAATAAATAAAATAGCAGAAGAATAAAGGCAAACCGGGTTAACCCTTCAGGCGTGTACGGCGGCTTATGCCGTCATACACGAGGCCACTCTTTATCGGCTGCGACGGCATATGCCGTCCATACTTTTGAATGTGCCGCCAGAGTTACTCGATACATTTCGAAACGTGATAGCTAGCTAGCAGTTCAATGTAGTGTCTCGACTTCGTGTATGCCGCTTATCATGTTTTTCACATCAGCTATGGATTTTTTTATAAACGATATTGTGCTTGCTGACGTGGAATTTTTTGTGGTAGTTCTGTAATGACGCGATTGACAAAATAAATTATCCAGACGTAAATTAAGGCACTAAAACCACAAGCTTGTCTAAGGAAGTTATTAGTCTGCAGTAACAACTATAACAGACAATAAACATCATATTGTTGCCAAATTTACCTTGGAAACTCTTTTTGTATTGTTATTTGCCTCGAAGTACACCACTCTTGGAAGGATATGGTGTGTTTATTTCTTTAGGTTAATGTGGATATTATTTGGGATCATATCAATAAACTAAATGGAAGAACGTACTTTCATCTCGATATCCTAAGTTTTTTTCAGAAATTTTCCTTTAATAGTTTAGAAGATATGAATTTTAATCTAGATGAAAACAGAATTGTACCTTAAACAAATTTAAAAGTAACGCTGCAGCAGCTGACAACGTGCGGCGAAAATCAAGCCTAAAGGGTTAAGTGAACATCTAATTAATTAGTAAATAAGTAAATCATAATTATAAAATTAGGTTAAATCTAAAAACTACATCTAAATCTAAAAAATAGGTAGAAATCCCAGATTTTTTAAAATTTCAAAGGTGTAATTTTTTGGAGGTGTGTTCTTAGAATTACAATATTGAAGATTGAGATTATTTTCTTAACGAAATCTGTTTATAAATGAAGGATTTTTAAATAAATTCATGTTCAATTTTTCGAAACTGTGAGTAGTTTCATGTAATTTGGTGCGAAATATAGGCAATTAAAGAAATATTTTTTTTTCAAATACCACTTACATTTTTTCTTTAAAATTTTTCACTAATAGTAGAAGGGATGCTTAAGAGAATGGCATGACTCTCATTTTCGATGAATTCGCTGAATTTTATAAAATGGCAAATTTATAAGTAAAGCGAGAAAGTATGTGCTTTGAAGAAGTTTTGTACTGGAAATTCATGGTCAGCAGAAAAAAGGTGAATACTAGATTCATTGCAGAAAAATGTTGTGACTTTAGTAAGCAATGAATGTACAAAAAGTTATATGTTAAATGCTCGGGCAAAATGCTAATGCTTCGTAGTTTGTCATTTACCAACATCATCTCCGCAACGATTCGCCTCGGTTGGTAATCACCTTGTGGAAATACCTTCACATTTCGGTCATGGCACATCAACACTAAATAGATGTTGTTTCCTTTTTTAATAATCACCTTGGTAATCACCTTGTGGAAATACCTTCACATTTCGGTCATGGCACATCAACACTAAATAGATGTTGTTTCCTTTTTTAATAATCACCTTGGTAATCACCTTGTGGAAATACCTTCGCATTTCGGCCATGGCACATCAACACTAAATAGATGATGTTTCCTTTTTTAACAATGTTTGAGTTACTATAATATGATAATATAATAATTACTTTAGATTAGTAGTATCTTGATACGATATAATTAATCAATTCATTTAATATATATGGTAATTTTGGGTACATAGTTTTTCCGAACAATACCAGACGGACATCGGAGCAGTACTCTAAGAAGTAGAGTGTAATTATTCCTTACATCTCCTTATTCCCTGGGGAGGGGGGCAAATGGCTGACATGGACCTTGTGCAGATTACCAATGTCCATAGATAATCACTACGATTTGGATGAAAAGTCACAAAGTCCTTTTATCTCCTCTTCGTTGTGGCATCTGGCAATACTCTGTGATGTGAGCGCAGGTAATAGCTAATTTGATAGACGCAGGTAGCAGCTAATGATACGTCTAAAATTGGAAAGACCAATATCCTTAGAATGGGAGCACAGAGCTAAGAGAAGGAAAATCCCGACAGAAAACTAAGATTGGAGGTCTCTCCAGGTGTAATAAAACCAACTTCCCTGGAAGAAGGGACTCCTCAAATCAACCAATGAAAGGATTAAGCATAAGGTTAGCGGCCCTGTCATGTTAAAAACTTTTTCAAGAATTATAACGATAAGTCTCGGAAGACAGAATCTCAATCATGGAGAAGATTCGGCAAAGAAACATATAAAGAAAAAAGGTAACTTGGAACAATAAAACCATGTTCCAATCGGGAAAAATAATGGAGATCGCGGATGAAGCTAATAAGTTTCAATTTCTTATTGTTACTCTTCAGAAAAAAAGATGGAAAGGCAATGATAAAATTGGTAAAAACAATTTTACATTGTAGCACTTAGTCCACGAGAAACAAACTGAGCTACATGGAACTAGATTTATAATCAATGAAAAATTGATGAAAGCTCCAACTTGCTCCAACAGAAGAAAGATGATAAGACGAAAAATTAATTTTTTACCACAAATTAGATAAGGAATCAAACATATGAAACTATTATTAGACGCTTTCAACGCAAAAATTGTCAAAAACAATGTATATCCACAAAAGGCCGAAAAATATTTTATCCATACAGAAACTACAAATGAACGAATGCAGATTATCTTATCATCGACGAGCAAAGAAAACCATACACAAACACACATTGAAAATACCAGGTATTTCACTTTTCAATCACATATACTGTCTTAAAACCCATAAATGGTCATTTTATATCGATAATAGATGTTTGATAAGGAAGAGTATCAAATTATGGTTCAAGTCGTTTAATGTTATTGCGGAGAAACGTTTTTATTCTTTATTTATTTCTTATATTTTGGACATTAATGAAGATTGTTTAATTTCCTTGTAGGAAATTCTCATTTTTTAATATTTCTTTGAAAGTTGATTCACTCATTTCGTTTGTGCCCCACTCATATTAATAGTGAGTGTGTGTGGGTGCGAGTATGTGAGCATGGCGATCTTTCATAGCCATATTTCGTTTACTCTTTCCTAAAAAGATTTCATGGCTGAGTTTTTCATTTGATTTCCCCCGTGTGTGACACGTTATCCTTTTACCTCTACGCTGAACTCTTTCAACTGTAAAATTTGTTCTTTATACTTTCCACATTCTTTTATTTCTTCCTGAAAGTTAGCTTGTTATTTAATCCGTTTGTAGGTGCCTGAGTTTCATATCCCCAGATACCTTTAATTACATAAAATATTTCTTCTTCATTATTCAACACTCAGAATTACTGAAAATAATGAAAGGTATGCTCCATAGAGTGGTAAAAAATATAGCTTCTTATGGAGGAGAAATGTCGTCAAGAACTAAAAAAATAGATACAAATTAAGAACAGTAAAAAGGGACCATAAATGAGAAGAAGCCTACCTTTAACATGGTATGATGAAGTTCAAAATGAGTATGCATGGAAACCGATGAATTTGGTCTGTTCAGTTACAAAAATATTAGAAAACAAAGTGTGGTCTCTAGAGATATAGTTATGTCCTTGAAGACGCTTGAGTGAAGATATCCCAAGAATATACTGAAATGTCAACAATCAAGAAGTAAGAAGGCAAAAATGCCAACTCTGGAGCATAAAAATACATCAGAGAAGTATGGAGGCAAAACTTTAAACCTAGTGATTGAGAAAATGAAGACGTGTGGAAGTTGAAAGCAGAAAACTCCCAAAGAATAAAGAATTAGAAAAACATGTATGAATTTTATTAAACACATCCATTATCTTCATATACAATTTCCTGCTATTATGTATCCTCCATATATGATATATTATTTTTATTTTTGCCTTGTTATTGCTTCTGGCTACTTCATTTGATCCTTTTTAATATCATATTCTCACAAAAGGCTTCATTGCTGCTGTCAATAAAGAAGTATTTTGTAAATTTGTCAGATCATTCATTATTTTTGAAGAGACGAACATTGAAACGAAAATATATCATGTGCATTTTATACGCGCTTTAAATACATCTGAACGACATATCTTGGAATAGAGAGATGAAAATAAACCTGAGCATTACATCGCTTCCATTGGAAATTGTGTGTTCTTGAAAGTACTTCAACTCCTGATCCTTTTCAAATAGTCGTAGTAAAATAATGTTGCTCTTAATGTAATATCACCAAGAGGTACAAAATTGTATGGGGATTACGATCTCGGCGTTAGCAAATAAAATGTATTTCTTCTCTCTATATAATTTGTGAATACAAAATTTCTTCTAGTTGTAGAATTGAATATAGTCGAACAAGTATTATGCTTTGTTACCTCTAGATTACAAAGGCGACCTGTACCAAGCGTTATTATAAAGGCGTAATTCGTAATTGGACCGACTACTTTGGGTAAAAATAATGAAAAACGCATATTTACAATGAAACACTAAATATAATGGATTGAACGGATTGAAGTATTATATCGAGTTACAAAATACATTTTAAATGTTTTACAAAAAAAGCTTAATAACTTCACACTCACAGCACACACTTGCTTGGTGCTGTCCATACATGTCTTTTGAGAAGCGTCCGCAGTTGTACTACGTCATGCGACCTTTGGCATGATCGCTGTCATCCCATTATGATTGCTAAATGTTCAGAACATCACTTAAATGGTACAAGACAAGGTATTCTTTAATCGTTATTGTATTCATTCTTCACAATAATAATAAT